>OY730193.1:90227812-90457167 GCA_963422505.1 Pseudognaphalium luteoalbum | reverse complement strand
AAGGTGGTGCACCAGTACACGCAAGGACCAAAAAGCGCAAACCGTGCGGGTGATAGCCGGCCAGCGGTGGCCTGGTGGCAGCCGGCGGTGGTGGGGTGGCTGGCCGGCAGCGGCTGGCACCCCCCGCACCGGTTCGTCGCCTGTTGCCTCGTTTCTTGATTCGTGCGTGTTTTCTTCGTTATGCGTCCGTGTGCGTTGATTTTTTTTGCGTTGGATTCGTAATTCAAAAACGAAGACTTTGATGTAAAGCTATCCCAAAAATGTGTTTTCTATCTCCAGATATTGCGTACGAATCATTTGGATCTTCCAGCGGGCGTAGAATCATCATTCTTTATCCGTTTTCGTTGATTCTTCTTCTGTTGGATTCGTAATTGAAAACGAACATCTTAGATGAGATGGATGTTGATGATGGGCACTTTTGTCTTGAAATCTCATTTTGATGCCTTGACTCTTCAAACGTGCGTGGAATCTTCGTGTTTCATTTGGTTTTGCTTGATTTTTGTCGTGCAACCTTGTTTTGACCTTCTTGGCATAATATCATTGATTTGTACTGTTTTTGAGTTTAAAATGTCAAGAATTGTTCCAGAATGAGAGAGATATCGTTAGTAAAAACATGACTTTTACGCGATATCATATTTTATCAAAATACCTTTTTGATGAGATATATATAAAAATATAACTTTTGTTTGTTTCGATTGTTGGGCACAAATTGTGCGTTTTGGTCGCGGTTGAGTGTTTTATACAATACGAATTACTTATGAAATATTATCAAAATAATATTTAGGAAACAATAGCGTTATTAATTAATTTCGTATTATTTAATAAGATGTGTTCATCAACGTCCCGTATTAATGTATCGAGATCCGCCCGATATGAAAATGCACGATTAAATTTAATTGCGTACATGTATATTATATATGTATATATATATATATATATATATATATTTATAACAATATATATAATTATACATACAATTAGCCTAATACAGCACTAATTACATTTATTAATAAGTGATTAGGACCTAATAACTAGCCCTAATTTGTCAGGTGTCACATAATTACATGTATTACAGATGATTAGGCACTAATTACTAGTCATAATTTGACGGGTGTCACAAGTAATAAACAAATAAACAAACAAATAAATAATTTACCTACCAAAGGTTATATCAACGTCAAGTTTACACTTTTGACACATCTATATCTTTGCCACTCTTATTTTATAAATTTTTTTTTGCTTTCTCACTATATTTTTGGAATCTTTTAAAGCATACAATTTCTATATAAGGTTCTTCTTACAATAACTTTTTATTATTTTTGATAACTCTGAGAAAATTGAGTATTTACACAAAGACTTATTGTAACACCCGCCAAATTAGGACTAGTGATTAGTACCTAATCAGTTGTTAATACATGTAATTAGTCCTTAGATTAGGATAATTAATGTATCTTAATATATATTATTGAATATATACGAATATGCGATTTAATTAAATCGTACACATCTCTAAATCGAACGGACTTCGATTCAATTAAATACGGACGTTGGTGAACAATTTTATTAAATAAGAAAAACATTATTTAATAACGATATTATGCCCCAAAATGTTGTTTTGATAATATTCCAATTACATTTCGTATCGTATGATAAACGTCTACGCGACCAAACCATTTAACGCGCAAACAAATCGAAACAAAATTCATTACATTTTATAACACAATAATTAAGTATTTGGTAAAATACTTCCTCAAAAATATTAAAGAAATAGTCTTATTTTAAAACTCGTGTTTAAACACGTAAAATAATTATTAACGAACGAGAAAACGAACGCCGCATGGAGTGCGTACGCAGGAGAACGAAAAAACTGGTGAAGCCCACACCCGGTGGACCCCACCAGCCGGCCCCCCTTTTTGTTCCCCTTCCTTCCCTCCTCTTTCCTTCCTTCTTCTCATTTCATCATCTACCTCTCTCTCTTCCTCTCTTTTTTCTCTCAAAACTCACCACCACCATCACCATTAAACCCACTAAAAACACCACGAAACGAACCCGGATCGTCAAGCTCGTTTGGAGAAAAGTGACCACCTCGTAACGATCTACATTTCCATCTTTCCGGATTCCTCACGCGAGAAGTCGTAAGTTTCCGATAAAACTCGAAACTCTCCGATTTTACTCATTTTCACTTGTTTATGGGTTATTTAGGCTTGAAATATCCAAATATGGGTTGGGTAAAAGAATCGGACCAAACGGTCACCAGAAAACATGTTTTTGGCTCAAATTCCGGCCAACAACTCGTTGTGTCGCAGAGGCTCCAGGCCACCTGCGACACAAGCCCTTATGTCGCTAAGCCCCCACTTTGTCGCATATAGCGACACAAGTGACTATGTCGCAAACCCTTCGAATGTCGCATTTAGCGAAACTAAACACTATGTCGCAAAACCTATTTCCGTCGCATATAGCGACACAACATTTTATGTCGCATAAATTGCGGATGTCGCACTTAGCGACACAAGCCCTTATGTCGCAGATATGATCTGCGACACAATAGACTATGTCACACCTAGCGACACAAGCCTTATGTCGCACGTAGTGTCGCAGGAACAGAACCAAGAAAACACAGATTGGACCCCGCCAGGGGTTGCCACCCCTGGGACCCCGTTAACCAGGGGCGCTGCCCCCGGACCCCCGTCACCTAAAGTTTATAAATACTTTTTAAGTATACCACCTTTCGAAAATCAAAATAATAATGTGGGATTATTATTACAAATAATCACCAATGGGCCGTACACATTTTCAAACACTTAGACAATCAACCAAATTGTAATCATTTGGACATTCTAGTTGGAGAAACAACTACAAGGTGGTCTTATTAGATACCTTCTCATGTTTTTAACCATCGCGTGTCGTGGACACCCTTAGGTTACAAGTCTTTGAACTTCAATTCTTGGCTAATCGATCTCAGTTTATTAAGATAAACTCTTCAGGCTCAGGTGAGTCTCATGGCCCCTCTTTTACTGTTTTACTCAGGGTGTGATACATTGCTCTATTTTAACACGTGAACGCGAGTACATATTTCAATATACTACATGAGTTGTTTTCAACTAATCAAATCAAAGTCCTCCGTCAGTATAGTATGGTAATAAGTAAGTAGCGTGAATATTAGTATATGGTACCATATAGGATTGACCCTCCTCGTTCGGGTTAGCAAGCACAAACTGGGTAAACGGATGTACTAATATTTGGGAAGACGAGTGTGGATTAGGCACTCGTGGAGGCACCTCGCTCGGAATTCTCTTTATGGGACCCGACCCCCGAGTTAAGCTCAGACTATGCGCTCATGGTTGTATAAACTATCATTATCATTTGCTGGATGCAAATCAACATTTAAATCTTGCGGTTCATATACTATTATTTGATATCCAAACATGTGAGCTCACCAGCGTTAGCTGACCCATTTTAGTATGTATCACAGGTACTCAGCTGTAGATCTGGACTGCCCTCAGGATTACTATAGCTCGAGTCAGCATGCAGACAATAAAGATTTTCTTGCATTAATATATTTTGTACAACTTTTTATGTATTGAAATCTCTCATTTAATCGAACACGAGCTATGTACGGGTTCAAACTGTTGTAAACATTTTAATATTAATATGTTTTGTTAAAACGACGCATATATGGTCGTTTGCTATATATCTCAGTGCTTTGATTATTGATTAGTAACACCCAAATTATGCTTCCGCCAAACAGTAATTTGGGGTGTTACACTTATATTGTAATGTGTGTTTATCTCTTAAGAAAAACCTATTAATGTATATAACTAATTTTATTATTAAAGGTAGTGAAAATGAGATGTTGACTAAAAAGACATTAATAGTTTTTGTGAGTTAGTGATGTTATTAGATACATATTATGGGTGTGTTTTGCAACAATGGGTTGCAGCTAGGGGCTGAAGCTGTAGTTTGGGTTTGAGCTTCTATTCAAAAATCACTTCAATAAATTGTTTGTTTAAGGGATTCGGGTGGCTTATTTTATCAAGAAACACTATTTTTATTGTGTTGCCAAATAAAGTTTATCAGTTGGGACTAACAAAAAGCCTAACTAAAAGTTTAAGCTCAAGCTCTTAAAAGTCCTAAAAAAACCCTTTATCAAATACACCATAGTTATGTAAACTTGTTCTTAAAAAAAAAAATTATAACTTCTTTAGAAAAATAAGTTACAAATTATTTATAATCTTTTTTCATACTACTTACGGAGTATTAACTATTGTAGAGTTCTAAGTTCATAAATTTCTTTTCGATATTAAATGCCTGAAATATTATACATATATGTCCAGTTATACTGATCAACCGACTTTTTTTTAATATGCTTTAATTATGACAACCTCATTGACAATGATGGAGATGAACAATGAAAAAACTATCACTGCATGCGGCGTACCTAATATCTAAAATTAGTTATTCGAACATGAGACTTCATTGTTATTAATTAATTTATATACGCTCTAAGATTTTATTGAACATTAAAAATGATCGATTTTATTTGTTATGGAATATTAAACAAGAAGAGGTGAACGTCTTTTTCATTTCAATTACGCATCAATTTTAATATATATATATATATATATATATATATATATATATATATATATATATATATATATAAACTTTGTAAAAAATAACATTAACAATTTTTAGAGAGGGTCATGCATTACACGGCTTTTTAAGTAACTAGTATATATATGCTATAAATCATTAACTTTGTACCTAAAATTGAGTTTTCATATCATTATTTTTTCTTTTTGACCTTTTTTTCCCTAAATAACTTACCCGTCTGAATAACGTTGAGTATTATCACACTGATAATTTGAAGTGATCAAATCAAAAGTTTATGATTTGATTTGTTGGTTTCAATAAAAATCATGATGCATCTCATATTTTTAAGTTGTTACTTATAGCAATACAATAAAATAAAATAAAGAGAATTTACATAATGTGATTCCACCCACATTGGACATACCACCTCAAAACAATATCCATTTGTGTGGTCAATGTACTTCATGAAATTTATGTACTGTGCCCGTATGCTGTTTATAATTCATATGTGATGTAATTTGTATGATAACAAGCTAATTAAAAGCGTTCCCGTGAAAATTATTTTTTCTTTTTTATCCTTTGTACCTAAATAACCTTACCCTCCAGAAGAACATCGAGTATTATCACACTGAAAATTTGAAGCGATCAAATAAAAAATTTATGATTTAATTTGTTGGCTTCAATAAAAATCATGATGAAACACCCATAATTCTTTTTATATCACAACTAATTAGGTCTCATTATTCATTAATAAGTTTATTACATTCATATATAAATTTTAAAACTGTGACACTCCTCAAATTTCAGTACAATTACGAACATTAATCACATGCATACTTAGTGCTAATTCCCTATTAACTGATAACTAAACTATTTTATGAGTAAAGTCTAGAGGTCCACTATTTTAATACGTGAGGTATTACGAGTTTCGTAATTATTTATAATTACGCGCAAAACAATCGGAACAAGCCCAACAAAAATATACATACGTTGGTGATACGAAATTTATAAATAACTTAAAACTATGTTTATAGTAGTTACTTACTTGAAAATATTATGCTAAACGAGAAAGCATAACTATTTAATGAAAACAGTTATACGTTAAGCTTAAAACGTAACGTACGCGTCGAAAACGCGCAAAATAAACCCGACAACCGAACGAGTCAAATTTTATATTTCTAAAACTCAAAAAAAGTATTTAAAACAATAATTTAAAATATATTAACGTATATTGGACATTAAAGAATTAAACAAAACTATCGCGTTATAACGTACGAACGACGATTAACCGACAACCGGGCGTGACACGACCTAGAGGAATGAAACGTTGTGAGCCCAAGACCCATTGGGTCAGCCCATACTTGACCCACGGTCCCAAGAAGTCGGCCCAACCCATAACCCCCAAAACCTAGGTATTTAAAGGTGATAATCCTTTGATTTCATTCATTTTACATCACCCAAAACACACACACTTAAACCTTATCCTCTCCTATCTTCACCTCTGCGATTTTTCAGACCAACCACCACCACCATCAGCCTCCCCCACGTCCTCCTTGAGCCACCAAACAAAGCCATCATGATCTAGCTTCTTCTACCATCGGTTTTAGCAAGAATAAGGCGAAGTGGACAGAATCTGCACATCTCTCGTATTTTAGGTCTTAACCCACGAATTTGAAGGTAGACCTACACTCTTTTTCTTTAGATTTCCTTACTTAAAGTATATAAACATGTTTGTGGTTCACTCGTGATGTTTGTATACTAAAACTATACCCGAAATCACTAACGGAATACGATTAACTACTGGATAAAGGCATTACCCACTGGACAAAACTTAAACCCACTTTAGATCTGTGATATCTCACTTGATTATAAATGAAATCTCATGTTTCTTACGGCTAAAACGAATTTCAAAGAGTCTAGTTTTTAAATCTGTAAGCCACACGAATTATAGTAGTCATTTACTATTTTTAAGAAATGAAACAAAAGTACATGTCCAGACTGTAAGTTCTGACTAGAAATATTAGTCAAACTAGATGATGGAATATCTTGAGATCTATGAACCCAAAAGACTTTAAACCAATTGGAAAAGTTAGGTAATTTTGTTACCTCCAAAATATGTACTCTCATAATTTCTGAAGTTATATAAAAGCCGAGATATAACCAAATCTTCGAATATATGTACTGGAAAAATAAGATGCTGGACATACACTTGTTTGTGAATTTATTAAACGAGTTCTACTTAGCCAAAGATTATATAAAAAGATGTTTTAGAAAGCTTAGACACAGGGGAACAACCTGTAATTTTATTGGATTCCATTTCGAATGTTTGATTAGTGGGAACGAGCTCGGAAAAAGGCATAAAAACGCATAAAAAGCTGATGAAAAGACCTTTCTGTCGCAATTCACTTCAGTGACACAACTTTCTGTCGCCAGCCACTTCAGCGACACAACCCCTTCTGTCGCAATCCACCTTTGCGACACAAATCTTCCATCGCTAGTGTCAGATTTCTTGAAAAACATGATATCCACTAAGTATTGATTTGTGTAGCCACAACGAAACCATATACGGCACTACTCATACACATAACATATATATTTATACAAGTAAACAACAAAACAAACATAATAATAATGTCACTTTGAATTATTATTACGAAAACATCACCAACGAACCGTACGTACTTTTAACGTAAATGACCTTTCGAAACGAGTGAACAACGAACATAGTTTTACAATGAGCCGATGATGAACGCCAAAATGTACTAGATTATAGTACTATTTTCCCCTTTGTTCAATAGATTTCTTATGCATTTTATTTGAATACGATACTTATTTTGTTCATATTTGCATTTAGGAGTTAATTGGAGTTTGAATTGGAAAAGAAGCAGAAAACATGCTAATATTGAATAAAAGAGAGCTAAAAAGTTGAAGCTTTGAGAGAGAGATTCGAAATGGTGAAAAGTTAGATTTTCTCATCCATACGGCTTATGGAATTTCCATACAGCGTATGGATCATTTGAGTCGGACTGACAGATAGCGGGCCGAGCCTGCTGGGCTTTTTCAATCCATACGGCGTATGGAATTTCCATACGGAGTATGGATTGATTCGGCAGAATCCTTAAAAACCCTAATTCACTTCATTTTTAGGGTTATCACTTCTCACTTTTCTCCAACCGATTTCCAGTCACTCAAACCTCATTCCAGGAGCATTTTGAAGGACTAAAAGCTTAGAGAATCAAAGGTTTTCGTTGGTTCAATCATTCTTTCGGTTTATCGGTCCGAATACGTTTATCTTTTTCATTTGATTATGAATTCGGTTTCATTTTCGTTTCTGATTTTCTGTAGCATTATGATTGGCTAAACTTTATATGTATTTACTTAGATGATGATACTTAGATGATGGTTTGATTATTGATTGGCAAAAGTTATTGGATTTTATGAATGTTTGTGTGTTTATTTGATGATCCTTGGTTATTAATTGTTTATTTAGTGATTACCTAACGTGGTTTATTAATTAATTGAGATTGATTTCCTTTTGAGTAATATATTATTGATAATTATTGATTTCGGTTGATAATTATTGCTGAATATATTGAGTTTGACAGGTTAGGGTTAATAATCGGTAAAAATCTTTAATGAACAAGATAGTTATTTTTAACTATAGACTTTGTTGACTCAAGTCGCGAAAGTAAATCACATAAACGGCGTAGGTTTAATTTAGAACACAATTCGGTGGGCAACGTTAGTTAAATAAATTGCGTGTTGAAAACAACCTTGTGTCTTTTTTAATTGTGTTAGATTAACTCACCTCGGAAAGGGAGTTGTCTTATTTGTCATGTCGCAATAAAATCCATTATTTGAGCAAATCAATAAAGTGATAACCGAAATATAAGGAAAGTAATCTAAATGAATACATTTCTTCCATCGTTTGAATTAAGTGTTTTTACTTGATTAATTGTTTTATAAAGTATTCCTATTTATTATTTAATTTAAAGTTTTAATTACATTTCATAACTGTGAGTCAATTGTGCTAACGGAACTTAAACGTCCCCTCATTTACTGTTTTCATTATACAACAATTTCCATATTATTCATAATTGACATTCGTTCTTAGTGTTCGACTCGGATTTACCATACTATACTATTATACGATCAGGTATTCTTGCATGAGTTGTGTATAGTCAGTAAGGTTCCTTCCATTTCTTAAAACTTAACCTTGTTTACACGACATCAGCTGACTACTCATACAAACCGTCTCTTACGTTTAGGGTGCTAAGAGGAACACTTGGACAAACCACTTGCTAGCTCTCATACACTTTAGCTCACGAGGTGAGTTCACAGCCCCCACTTTTTACTGCTTTACTACTTTTGAACAGGGGTGGAAAACATAGTCAACTCTTTTGCTACGTGTGCAAACTTTTATATAACTGTTTTGAATGCGAGTTACACCAACTGATTATGACTGCGGTCAACACGTTACAACTTTTGTTTATGAAATGGTATTCCATACGAAAACTAATTTGGAAACTCGCTGGAGGATGACCAGCTACACATTTTCGCAAACTAACTTTTGTGAAACAACATTTTTATAAGTATACAGAAAGTCCCTACGTCTTGGGCAAACATACAGAAAGTCCCTACGTCTTGGGCAAACATACAGAAAGTCCCTAATTCTTGGGCAAGGGTCCATCCTACGTCTTAGGTGAAGGCTCTACTTCTTGAGCAGTGGGTCCTACGTCTTGGATGCCAGTCCTACTTGTTGGACACAACCTGAAAAGTCCCTACTTCTTGGGCAGTTATTGATAGGTCCTACTTCTTGGACAAATATTTTAAACTACACTTTTGGGTAACATCCCACGATAACTACATTTTGGGTAACATCTCACGATTACTACATTTTGAGTAATATTCCACTACTTTTACATTTGAACAACATTTCAAATGAAACTATCTGACTTTGAGGATAACAAGCTTACTCAAACTTGGTTTAACAATTGCTAACATAAAACCTGTGAATTCACTCAACCTCGTTGTTGACTTTTAGTATGTTTTTCAGGGAATTAGCTGTACGTAAGAATCGCCTGCACTTATGGAACTCTAAGCGACCCGCGAAGCATTTAGGATGCCATTTTTGAAACAGATGGATTTCTTTTATATTACTAATCCGTTTTAGTCATATTTACGAAATCTACTTTTGTAAACTTAACAACTTTTACACTTATACGATTCGATGAATCGTAAACTTTGTAACTATTACTCTTGGCATCTTATTATATATGTTCTGTTGTAATCATATGCTCTGTATGCATGTGCTTTGTATACGTCGACACCCCCACTCGATCTAATGCTTCCGCAAACTTCGGATAAACTAAATAAACGATTTTGGGGGTGTGACAGATTGGTATCAGAGACATTGGTTATAGCATACCAGATTCACTAGTACAGATCTGTGATTTGGAAACACCAGAAAAGCGTGACTAAAACTATATGGTCACACTCGTTTTTTCACCTTGTGTGTGACTAAAGGTCGCGCCACCAAAGGGGTCCATACGGTCACACTAGCTGGTTAGTGACCGTATCCATTTAAAAAGAGTAACCAAAACCATAAAATGTGTGACCATAAGCTCTTTAAAATCAAGTGAAAGTGTATTTTGTGTGACTATTTTCCATCCAATGGTCACTTGAGTTGTATGTTTGTGTGACCATTTGTAACATTTAGTCACACAACAAGTTCTTTATTTTGGGATTTAGTTACATAAATTTAAGCCAAATGTAACCAAAAGTGTTAATAAGTGTGACCATATGATCTTTAAAGTAAGGTAAACTTGTATTTTGTGTGACCATATGCTCATTAATGTCAAGTAAAACATGTATTTTGTGTGACTGTTGTCTATCCAATGGCCACTTTAATTTCATATTTGTGTGACGTTTTGTATCATTTAGTCACACAAGGAGTGATTTATTCTAGGATTTGGTCACATAAAATTAAGCCAAAAGTGGCCGTAGGTGGTAATAAGTGTGACCATATGCTCTCTAATGTCAAGTAAACTTGTACTTTGTGTGACTATTGTTCATCCAATGGCCACCCTATTTTCATGTTTGTGTGACGTTATGTATCATTTAGTCACACAAGTAGTGATTTATTATGGGATTTGGTCACATAAAATTAAACCAAAAGTGGCCGTAGGTGATAATAAGTGTGACCATATGCTCTGTAATGTCAAGTAAACTTGTATTTTGTGTGACTATTGTCCATCCAATGGCCACTTTATTTTCATGCTTGTGTGACGATTTGTATCATTTAGTCACACAAGTAGTGATTTATTATGGGATTTGGTCACATAAAATTAAACCAAAAGTGGCCGTAGGTGATAATAAGTGTGACCATATGCTCTGTAATGTCAAGTAAACTTGTATTTTGTGTGACTATTGTCCATCCAATGGCCACTTTATTTTCATGTTTGTGTGACGATTTGTATCATTTAGTCACACAAGTAGTGATTTATTATGGGATTTGGTCACATAAAATTAAACCAAAAGTGGCCTTAGGTGATAATAAGTGTGACCATATGCTCTGTAATGTCAAGTAAACTTGTATTTTGTGTGACTATTGTCCATCCAATGGCCACTTTATTTTCATGTTTGTGTGACGATTTGTATCATTTAGTCACACAAGTAGTGATTTATTATGGGATTTGGTCACATAAAAATAAACCAATAGTGGCCGTAGGTGATAATAAGTGTGACCATATGCTCTGTAATGTCAAGTAAACTTGTATTTTGTGTGACTATTGTCCATCCAATGGCCACTTTATTTTCATGGTTGTGTGACGATTTGTATCATTTAGTCACACAAGTAGTGATTTATTATGGGATTTGGTCACATAAAATTAAACCAAAAGTGGTCGTAGGTGATAATAAGTGTGACCATATGCTCTGTAATGTCAAGTAAACTTGTATTTTGTGTGACTATTGTCCATCCAATGGCCACTTTATTTTCATGTTTGTGTGACGATTTGTATCATTTAGTCACACAAGTAGTGATTTATTATGGGATTTGGTCACATAAAAATAAACCAATAGTGGCCGTAGGTGATAATAAGTGTGACCATATGCTCTGTAATGTCAAGTAAACTTGTATTTTGTGTGACTATTGTCCATCCAATGGCCACTTTATTTTCATGGTTGTGTGACGATTTGTATCATTTAGTCACACAAGTAGTGATTTATTATGGGATTTGGTCACATAAAATTAAACCAAAAGTGGTCGTAGGTGATAATAAGTGTGACCATATGCTCACCCAATGCCACCTGATTTGTATTTTGTGTGGCGTTTTGCACTATTCAGTCACACACAACTTATGTAACAAACAGTGGTCAAAGTGTGTGACCATATTACGTGCGTGCATCTTTTAGTCACATATAAAAAATCAAATAGATGTGTAACAATTTGAATTAGTATATATAACACCACAAATAAAAATTGGAATGTACATAATTAATTAATATTGTAAAAGTTGGATCGGAATGTACATGATCAAAATCGACTAATTACTAACATCACAGTTGTAACGACTTTTTACTCTTGATCAGTTTGGTCTTCGCTTGTTTTACCATGGAATCACTAGACACAAAACATTTGCGCCTTTTCTTTGATATATCTCATACAGTTCTGTTCTCATCATGATCAGCTGGCTTTTGTAGATAAGTAGGTGGTGGTGTTACCTGTACAAGAAACAAGGCGGCGCATATGTATCAAAATCTAAATAAAATTTGAAGAACTATATGTATCAGTAGTAAGATATATAAAAACGTGTACTATATATGTACCTCCTCATCAATAATCACTTGATCCTTTGGCCACGCACAATAACCACCTTCTACATCCTTAACTATTTTGACACCATTGTTTGCATTGTCCGGAATAAAAGCAGCATTTACTAACGATTTATCAACAGACATTTTGTAGCAATCGTTTGGAAGTGTTCTGTTATGAAGCTTCATTTTTTCATTTGACACCCAGACAGTACCCAACGCAATGACGTTTGCCTTCTTTAAGTGCCACAGTTTACACTTGTAAAACTAAAGAAAATGATATAACAACAATTATTACATGTGTATATATATATATATATATATGTATATGTGTGTGTGTGTGTGTGCATTGTAATTTGATTAAACCGAATAATATATGAACATTTAGGATTACATTATCTCCACCTGCGGTGTTGTTGGAGGCGGATTCTTTTGCGATTCTGACTGTTTTGGTCGTTGGGACGTGTTGTCATCTTGTGAATCTTGCGGCCTGTTTGACTGCTCAACAGATTTATAACAAATTTCCTATATAATACTCGGTAAATATCAAGTATGTAATATGTAAAATTATTAAACCACAGTGAGAAATACTGAAATCAAATTAACTCTAATGTTTTAACACTTACACTTGATTCTGTTGGCTTTTCCAAACTTGCAAGTCCATAATTAGACTTGCGAGAGCTGTCATCCTTCCCACAAACAACATCACTTAAGGCAGTATTTCCGCCGTCCTGATCAGGATGGGTAGCTATATCCACGGTAGGAGACGACACCTGCAATATAAATTAAGAAATACATTTGTCAGCAACCATGTTATTAAAGAATAAAATGTATGCATAAGTAAAACAATGAAAACCTTTCCTGTAATGCTGGTACTGTAGGTGTCAATGCATCCTACCGACTCTTAAGTTCGATAACCATTGCCTGTGTATCTGTCACTTGGCTGGACAACGTCGACACTAATTTATCTTTGTCTTCATTTTTACGTTTCTCAGCTGCAAGTTCCGCTTCAAGTGCTTTGAATCTCGCATCATCGTATGCTTTTCTGTTTCGGGGTAGATTAAAATACGTCTTGATTGTCACTCCGCCTCCCACTCCTCTAGCATATCCAGATTTTTCGGGACCAAGCACCTCTGTCAATCCGTCGCCATTGTCAACCTTTAAGGTTCCAGCTTTGATCTGCTCCTCAGCGGCTTCCTGCAGTAAAGATTTCATCAGGCAATTAATGTGCTTAATGAAAAACAAACATGAATTTATGTATGGAAAACTTCATGTCAAAATGCTTACTACTGCATTTGCCTTTTCTTTGGTTGTGTTGTCTCGAAATACCCCTTCTTTGTTTACCCTTCCTTTCACCCATAACAGAGCGCGTGGGGGTTCTTCATGTTGTTCAATAACTTTATCTTCGATCTTATAATCATCAAATACACATGCATGTAAAGTTAAACCAATTAATATATTAACTTAGACAATAAAAAACAGAAACAAATTACATTTAAGACTTATTATATATACATGTAGTAATTAGAAACAAACATTCGCTTTGTAAATGTAAGTACCATTTTCTTTTTCACATATGTGTATCCACCACGTCCCATTGTATGCGGATAAAGAGACTTGGAGCCCGCCTCTTTTGCTGCACGTGACTTGCGCTTAGTTACAGAAGAACAAAATGATAATTAATTAGTTTAATTTAGGCATAAATTTGCAAACTCAAAGCATATGAAAGCTATATTATGTATGGAGTTAAATATAAATGACCATCACTAACCTGGTAATTTTCCATGCTCGTATACTCTACGAATGCGTCCCATTCCGCGGATTTGACAATTGAACTGTATTTAAATGGGACTTCTTTTAGATTTTCAGGTGTGTGTAGGTTAGGCAGGATGTACTTGTCCCTCAATTTACTTCTGAAAGTCCGTAGATGCCCACCTAGACGATACATTATTTTCCCTTTGTATGTCTCCTCAAGGACAAAATATCGCTGCAATATTAGAATACTCAAGTGGATCAGAAACTGAAACTATAATTGTAACAAAACATCTTTATCTAATTAGGTTACCACGATCAATATACTAGATAGCAAACAGATTACATATATTAGATGTGTGTGTATATATATATATATATATATATATATATATATATATATATATATATATATATATATATATATATATATATATATATAGATATATACAATGTATTCTCAACATTCACGAGTCTATTTAACAGCAATCTAATATGGTTTTTTAACATTAACAAATTAATTAAATATATGTAATTGCATATATAATATGTATCTATAGTGTATTCTCAGTATTAATTTTTTGATAAATTATAAAGGAAACTAAAGGGATCTGATCAGTGTTTAAAACTTGCCGTGATTTCATCCCAAAGTTTTGCTCTTGATTCTGGATCGACCTTCTTCCTTGTAAGAATCTTTAAGCTTATATGCTCACGCACCATGTCTCCCAAGAAACTTGCAAACACTGCGCTGCTATCCCCTGTGAGCCTGCCCATTGAATCGAAGGCTACATTGAGTTTTGATGCACCGGGTTTGTTAAACTTGTTGCGAAACTTAGCTAGCCTTGTGATGCCCCTTGGAGGAACTATTTTGATTGTTGAATCGGTGTTTTCACGGGCATCATGTTCTTCATCAGAAGATGAATCATACTCCTCTGATTCATACCTCTCATCTTCGTCGTTGCCATGATAAACATTATCGACTGCTTTATCCATGAATCTTTAGTTGTTTAGGAGAGAGTAGTAAAAGATAATGTTTTGGTTAGTGTTGAATTTAGATCGGAATAATTGTGTAAAAACAGATTAATGATTGTTTGGGTTGTGGTTTGTAGGCATTAACTTTAATTATCGAATTTTTAGGAAGGTAAATGGTCACGACTAATTTAAAAAATTTTGCTAATTTTAAATTTTAAATTTTTCAGCCACAAATTTGGCTCCAAAAAAAAAGCAAAGAAAAGCAATAAACTTGTTCTATTGTTTTATATTTATTTTACGAAATATAACAAAAGCGATTCATATAGATTAGTGGTAAAGGTGGTGGATAAAGTTGTCTGCTGGTCGCGTGTTCAAGTCTTGCATGTTTCCTTTTTTTTTTTTGTGTAATATCATCCTGTTTGTTGCACTTCATAGCCCAATACACACTCTGATACAATCAGTTTTGATTTCAAACCAACGAATTCAAATCAACATACACACGAATTCAAATCAACATACACACGAATTTGATACAAGCAGTTTTGAATTTAAATTGAGCAGCAAAATAAATAACAAATTGTACCAACAAACACACGAATTCAAATCAACATATATATATATATATATATATATATATTTAGCAGCAAAAAATATGTACATAATTAACAAATTAAATTGTACCAAGTAACTGCCAAATTTTAATTCTAATCCTAAATGGCTATAAACTTGAGGTAACACGCGTCCAACAAACAAACGTTACAACAAAACAGACATTCACGCCTATTCAACCACGGATCGATTAATCTAACCCTGTTGGATGCATGGTGGTGTGTACAACTAAGGCAGACAGGAAATTCCCTGTGGGTTAATCGCGCGTGATCAGACAACAGTCTACTAACCTTGCTCACGCTTTCTACAACACCCCTACGACTTGCTGCCTTTGTGTATTGGTCATTCAGGAGACGCCTTGCTTCTGCAATACTTTCTCCACCTTCTGCCATCAGCATCATACCAAGGACAAGTGTAGCATCACTTTGTCCCAACTTCGCTGCCTGCTGCAGCATTCCCTTTCCAGCCGCCTCATCGCCAAGATAAAACACCTTCACCTGATTAGCACACAAAACAAACATAAATATGTATGTAACAGAGTACCATGCATCAAAAAATTAAATTGATTGGAAGATAAGACGTACCACTCCATCTCTAAACAACTTGTTCTGGTTTCCCTTTTCCCTCAATTGTGCTAGCAGCTCAAACTTAAGAAAGCGAAACCTAAGTGAAAAGATGGAATCAACTTCCATCCTCAGATACACCTCATCATTTTCCCCTGCTCGTGCAAAGGCTTTGCAACTATAAAATGTAGGTAATCAGGAAACCAAAGTAAATCCCTCATAAATGGTAATTTCTTAAAAACTAAATTTTAAGATTGGATACAATTTAAATATGATGAGCCCTATTAGATGCGATACGGTTATTTAAAATTCTACTTGATGATTCGCTAAAATAGGCAAACGCAGTGTTATTTAAGTTGAATCTATAATGTGAACTACGGTTTGTAAACTTACAGCGTCTTGCACTTGAAAAGGTCGATTGCACTCGAAGCCCCCAAATGCACTAATATCTTTGCGATCACTTCGTCCGGGAGATCAAATAGCGACAACCCGTGTTCCTTGCTTAGTCGGCGTTTCTTTGCAAGTTGGAATTCCATGATTTTGATCTTGCTTGTAGTTTTGGTTATGCTCTGTTTCAAGTTTTTTGGAAGTTGGTGCGCCGGGAACTGAAATGCCTGGTGATGATGCGTAATGACCACAGGCTGCCATTTTTGGTCTAATAGTCAATTACGGAAATACCCTAAAAAATAATAGGCTTCTTATTCTTTTAGCAAGCGTATTTATGTCAATAACACGTTTATTGTATATATTTAGACGTCTACATATATGGTAACAAGATAATTTATTTTTATACTTGATACAAAACATAGGATAAGTGTTATTGTTCAATAAATGGTGAAATTAAACTTAGGATAAGTTGTATGATTCAATAAATGATGAAATAATTATATCCTAAGTTTAATAGTGGCGTCTGTGATATTGGTAATATCATATATCATATATTTCATTATTAAACTTAGGATCAGTTGTATGATTCAATAAATGATGAAATAATTATATCCTAAGTTTAATAGTGGCGTCTGTGATATTGGTAATATCATATATCATATATTTCATTATTAAACTTAGGATCAGTTGTATGATTCAATAAATGATGAAATAATTATATCCTAAGTTTAATAGTGGCGTCTGTGATATTGGTAATATCATATATCATATATTTCATTATTAAACTTAGGATAAGTTGTATGATTCAATAAATGATGAAATAATTATATCCTAAGTTTAATAGTGGCGTCTGTGATATTGGTAATATCATATATCATACATTTCATTATTAAACTTAGGATAAGTTGTATGATTCAATAAATGATGAAATAATTATATCCTAAGTTTAATAGTGGCGTCTGTGATATTGGTAATATCATATATCATATATTTCATTATTAAACTTAGGATCAGTTGTATGATTCAATAAATGATGAAATAATTATATCCTAAGTTTAATAGTGGCGTCTGTGATATTGGTAATATCATATATCATATATTTCATTATTAAACTTAGGATAAGTTGTATGATTCAATAAATGATGAAATAATTATATCCTAAGTTTAATAGTGGCGTCTGTGATATGGGTAATATCATATATCATATATTTCATTATTAAACTTAGGATCAGTTGTATGATTCAATAAATGATGAAATAATTATATCCTAAATTTAATAGTGGCGTCTGTGATATTGGTAATATCATATATCATATATTTCATTATTAAACTTAGGATAAGTTGTATGATTCAATAAATGATGAAATAATTATATCCCAAGTTTAATAATGGCGTCTGTGATATTGGTAATATCATATATCATATATTTCATTATTAAACTTAGGATCAGTTGTATGATTCAATAAATGATGAAATAATTATATCCTAAGTTTAATAGTGGCGTCTGTGATATTGGTAATATCATATATCATATATTTCATTATTAAACTTAGGATCAGTTGTATGATTCAATAAATGATGAAATAATTATATCCTAAGTTTAATAGTGGCGTCTGTGATATTGGTAATATCATATATCATATATTTCATTATTAAACTTAGGATAAGTTGTATGATTCAATAAATGATGAAATAATTATATCCTAAGTTTAATAGTGGCGTCTGTGATATTGGTAATATTATATATCATATATTTCATTATTAAACTTAGGATCAGTTGTATGATTCAATAAATGATGAAATAATTATATCCTAAATTTAATAGTGGCGTCTGTGATATTGGTAATATCATATATCATATATTTCATTATTAAACTTAGGATAAGTTGTATAATTCAATAAATGATGAAATAATTATATCCTAAGTTTAATAGTGGCGTCTGTGATATGGGTAATATCATATATCATATATTTCATTATTAAACTTAGGATCAGTTGTATGATTCAATAAATGATGAAATAATTATATCCTAAATTTAATAGTGGCGTCTGTAATATTGGTAATATCATATATCATATATTTCATTATTAAACTTAGGATAAGTTGTATGATTCAATAAATGATGAAATAATTATATCCCAAGTTTAATAATGGCGTCTGTGATATTGGTAATATCATATATCATATATTTCATTATTAAACTTAGGATCAGTTGTATGATTCAATAAATGATGAAATAATTATATCCTAAGTTTAATAGTGGCGTCTGTGATATTGGTAATATCATATATCATATATTTCATTATTAAACTTAGGATAAGTTGTATGATTCAATAAATGATAAAATAATTATATCATAAGTTTAATAGTGGCGTCTGTGATATTGGTAATATCATATATCATATATTTCATTATTAAACTTAGGATCAGTTGTATGATTCAATAAATGATGAAATAATTATATCCTAAGTTTAATAGTGGTGTATGTGATATTGGTAATATCATATATCATATATTTCATTATTAAACTTAGGATAAGTTGTATGATTCAATAAATGATGAAATAATTATATCCTAAGTTTAATAGTGGCGTCTGTGATATTGGTAATATCATATATCATATATTTCATTATTAAACTTAGAATCAGTTGTATGATTCAATAAATGATGAAATAATTATATCCTAAATTTAATAGTGGCGTCTGTGATATTGGTAATATCATATATCATATATTTCATTATTAAACTTAGGATAAGTTGTATGATTCAATAAATGATGAAATAATTATATCATAACTTTAATAGTGGCGTCTGTGATATTGGTAATATCATATATCATATATTTCCTTATTAAACTTAGGTTCAGTTGTATGATTCAATAAATGATGAAATAATTATATCCTAAGTTTAATAGTGGCGTATGTGATATTGGTAATATCATATATCATATATTTCATTATTAAACTTAGGATAAGTTGTATGATTCAATGAAACTAAAATTAAAAAAAAACCTGCATCAGCCTAGATTCGAACACAGGCTTACATGGTAGCCGTCATATACCTTCACTCAACACACTGAAACCACTCAAGCACAAGTTCTTTTTGTTAATATTTATGTAAAGTATTCATTTTATAATGTGTGAAGGTGATCAGTTTTCTATAATTCCCCTAATATACTTAATTAAAATCCTAATTATTTTCAAAACAACACGCCGTACACAACTAGTCTAAGATTCAAACCCTCCAATGGACAAGTCTTGGATGGGAACAAGCAGGATGAACAAACTTTATATAGATGGAGTAAAATCATTTATTGATTACGCGGTAGGCAACTTAGAGAAGACGACTAACATCGACCCTCTAGTAAATAAACATGTTCAGATCCCTTGTCCATGTACCAAATGTTTAAATCATGTAGTGCGTACAGTGGAGGAAGTGCATTTCCATTTATTCGGTAATGGCATTGATATAAGCTACAACAAGTGGACTAACATGGAGAAAAGGATGATTCATCATCTAGTGCCGTGGAACATCATCACAATGGTGCAACAGATTTTGTTGACACCCAGCAAACGGATTCTGATACAGACATTGCAACAGATGCCCCAGAAACAGTTGAAATGGTTAATGCTACAAACGATAACTTTGATGATGAGGATCCGGATGACCAACTCAAGTTTCATGAACTAATTTCAAATGCAAAGAAGCCGCTTTATAAAGGATGTCCGTTCACAAAGTTGTCAGCAATTGTTCAACTACTAAACTTGAAAAGTAAGTATGGTTGTTCTGATAAGTTCTTTTCTGAACTACTGGGATTGTTAAAAAAGATGCTATCTGATGATAATGAACTGCCGGAAAAAACTTACCAGGCAATTTTTTTTTTGAAATTAATGGGGTCAGGATACTAAAAGATAGATGTATGTATAAACAATTGCCTTCTTTACTAGAAAGACGATGAGGAATCGACTGTGTGTAGAACTTGTGGGACATCAAGGTGGAAGCTGGATCAAAAGACAAATAAAGTGAAAGATAAAATTCCAGCAAAGTTAATGTGGTATTTTCCAATAATACCAAGATTGAAACGACTCTTTAGGATAGAAAATATTGCCGAAGAATTAAGATGGCACGCGACTAGGAGGGAAACAGATGGTGTGTTACGTCACCCTGCAGATTCACAGGCATGGCGTACCATAGATACAAAATTTCCTGAAATTGCAAAAGATCCAAGAAATCTAAGGCTAGGAATATCGGCTGATGGGGTTGACGTTAATAGAGGAAATAGGCATCACAGTGTGTGGCCAGTTTTAACTGTCATTTACAACCTTCCTCCATGGTTGTGTATGAAAAGAAAGTTTATATCGCTTTCTGTGTTGATCCCTGGATACCCGGGAAATGATATCGATGTTTTTTTGGAACCGTTGGTTGATGATCTGCAAACCTTATTCGAGAAAGGGGTTGACACATATGATGCTTCCACAAAAGAAGTCTTTAATCTACGTGCGGTTGTGTTATGAACAATAAATGATTACCCTGCACTCGGTACTTTATGTGGCTGCCCAACCAGTGGATACAAAGGTTGTGTAGTATGTGGGAAACAAACAGATTGTGTTAGACTTCCTGCGTCATCCAAGCATAGTTATGTTGGTCACAGAAGATATCTACCATATACACACGCGTTCAGAAAGCAAAGGAAGGCGTTCAATGGACAACAAGAATTCCGCCCGTCTCCAATTCCAATGACTGGGGAAGAAATATACAACGAGGTCAAACATATTGAAAATAAGTGGGGAAGGGTAAACCGACCAAACAATAAGGTATCAGGAAACCAGAAAGATGCGAGAGGCATAGATGGGAAGAAACAATATCACAGAGGGAAAAGAGGAACTCAAGATGGTAGTTCAAGCCAGATAGATCAAGGTGATGCGTACTGGAAGAAATTCAACATTTGGTATCGAAAGCTTAAGTATTGGGGGCATAATGAAGTTAACCATTGTATTGATTTCATGCATATAGAAAAGAATGTTGGTGAGAGTCTAGTCGGAACTTTGCTAAATGTTCCAGGAAAGACGAAAGATGGAGAGAATGCTCAATTGGATCTGAAAGAGTTGGGGATAGATAAACTAGAGTTGTTTGCTAGGAAAGAAGGAGACAAAACAATACTACCTCCAGCAGGTTACACATTAACGAATGCCGAGAAAGACATCTTTTGTGAAACGTTATACAACATCAGAGTACCTCAAGGCTATTGTTCAAATTTCTCATCTTTAGTCAGCCTAAAAGACAGGAAGCTCATCGGCCTTAAATCACATGACTATCACATGCTAATGCAAGAGTTTTTGCCCATTTCAATACGGTCAATCATGGACCAACCCACACGATATGCTATCATCAGGTTTTGTTTTTTTTTTAAATCGATATGTAGCAAAGAAATAGTATTGGATGAACTAGATAAGATGCAAGAAGAACTTTGTGTCACACTCTGCCTGCTCGAAAAGTTCTTTCCTCCGTCATTTTTTGATATTATGGTCCATTTGACTGTGCACCTAACTAGGGAGGTAAGATTATGTGGTCCGATATGCTTTCGTTGGATGTATCCCTTCGAACGCTGTATGAAGGTTATTAAAGGACATGTTCGAAACAGAAATAAACCAGAAGGATGCATTGCTGAGGAGACTATTGCAGAAGAAACAATAGAGTTTTTCGCAGAATATAAAAAATCCATGAAAACTATTGGTATCCCACATGATGAACATGAAACTGATGAAAACAATGAGGACGGAAAGCCACTGTCGGCAGGCAAATCAAGTGGTGTTTCTGCAGAACTCCTTCAGAAAGCGCATTTGTATGTAATACAAAACATAGATGAAATTCTACCCTATATCGAGTAAGTATTACTAACACATGTCTGTTTAGTTACTTAAATTGTTGCAACAAACATAATAAGCAGACACCTTGTTTCAGGCGACACAAGCAGGTTTTAGAAACACAAAACCCGGGTATGCGAAAAGCATTGCTGCAGAATTAGCACATTATATCTTTTGGTACCTGGTTACGCGAAGAGTTAATTAATTATTTTTTGTAACTTCTTGTTTGTTGAACTTTCAATTTGAAGCTCATTTGTATATACTTGTAATGATATTCAGGTTGCCAGAGAATTAGCTATCTCTAAAGAAACTGTATCAGAAACCGTAAGGTGGATTTCACATGGACCACGCGCCACCATAGTGAAATACAGTGCATACAACATCAATGGGTATACATTTCATACTAAATGTACTGAAGGCAACGTTAACCAAAACAGTGGGGTTAGTGTTGTGACAGAAGATATGCACTTATCCAAAGGAGTAGCAACCACAAGACGTAAATTGTATTATGGGGTTTTGCAAGAGATATGGGTACTAGATTACCGTTTCAGGCAACTCCCTATTTTCAAATGTGATTGGGTTAACCATCGGAATGGTGCGGTCAAACGCGATACTAAGCTTGGTTATACATTGGTTGACCTGAATAATTTAGGCCACAAGGTTGATCCGTTCATATTAGCCTCACAAGCACGACAAGTGTTTTATGTGAAAGACCAGGCAAGTAGTAATTATATTGTCTTGAACACACCTCTCAAGAATTACAGAGATACATATGATGAAATCGATGAGGAATTTAGTACCGTCATTCACCCGCACAATGATAACATTTTGCCACGGGTGGATCCACGTGACTTGGGTAATGAATCACGAGATGATTACTATCGAACCGACAGTGGAGGTATTGTTATAAAATCCAAGTGACCGCACCATGTCATGCCGGAACACTAGCTATAATTGTAATACATTAGCATTGTAAATTACTTTTTAATTATTTTATGGAATGTTTATTTGTATCTTAATTTCTATGACTTAAACAATGATTATTTATATCTTAATTTCTATGACTTAAACGTGATCATAAACATCATTTGGTTACACATTTGTGAAATGGTGTGGCTATTGTAAAGCCATATGTGTGACCATATGTACCTGGTTTTGGCTACTCTGAAATCATGTGTGACAAACTCGACTACATGATTTAGTCACATAAACAGTTACTTCAAGTGACTATATGGTGGCATATGATTTAGACACACAAAATAACATTGTATGTGACCAATATAAAACTTAGTGATAATTGATGTCAATTTTGGCTCTAAAAAAATAGCCACATGAATATTTCACAAAGTGACTGTTTTGAATATATTCGTCACATAAAATCAACTTAAACGTGACCATAAACATCATTTGGTTACACATTTATGAAATGGTGTGGCTATTGTAAAGCCATATGTGTGACCATATGTATCTGGTTTTGGCTACTCTGAAATCATGTGTGACAAACTCGACTACATGATTTAGTCACATAAACAGTTACTTCAAGTGACCATATAGTGGCATATGATTTAGAAACACAAAATAACATTGTATGTGACCAATATAAAACTTAGTGATAATTGATGTCAATTTTGGCTCTAAAAAATAGCCACATGAATATTTCACAAAGTGACTGTTGTGAATATATTCGTCACATAAAATCAACTTAAACGTGACCATAAACATCATTTGGTTACACATTTGTGAAATGGTGTGGCTATTGTAAAGCCATATGTGTGACCTTATGTATCTGGTTTTGGCTACTCTGAAATCATGTGTGACAAACTCGACTACATGATTTAGTCACATAAACAGTTACTTCAAGTGACCATATAGTGGCATATGATTTAGACACACAAAATAACATTGTATGTGACCAATATAAAACTTAGTGATAATTGATGTCAATTTTGGCTCTAAAAAATAGCGACATGAATATTTCACAAAGTGACTGTTGTGAATATATTCGTCACATAAAATCAACTTAAAAGTGACCATAAACATCATTTGGTTACACATTTGTGAAATGGTGTGGCTATTGTAAAGCCATATGTGTGACCATATGTATCTGGTTTTGGCTACTCTGAAATCATGTGTGACAAACTCGACTACATGATTTAGTCACATAAACAGTTACTTCAAGTGACCATATAGTGGCATATGATTTAGACACACAAAATAACATTGTTTGTGACCAATATAAAACTTAGTGATAATTGATGTCAATTTTGGCTCTAAAAAATAGCCACATGAATATTTCACAAAGTGACTGTTGTGAATATATTCGTCACATAAAATCAACTTAAACGTGACCATAAACATCATTTGGTTACACATTTGTGAAATGGTGTGGCTATTGTAAAGCCATATGTGTGACCTTATGTATCTGGTTTTGGCTACTCTGAAATCATGTGTGACAAACTCGACTACATGATTTAATCACATAAACAGTTACTTCAAGTGACCATATAGTGGCATATGATTTAGACACACAAAATAACATTGTATGTTACCAATATAAAACTTAGTGATAATTGATGTCAATTTTGGCTCTAAAAAATAGCCACATGAATAGGTCACAAAGTGACTGTTGTGAATATATTCGTCACATAAAATCAACTTAAACGTGACCATAAACATCATTTGGTTACCAATTTGTGAAATGGTGTGGCTATTGTAAAGCCATATGTGTGACCATATGTACCTTGTTTTGCCTACACTTAAATCATGTGACACAAACTCGACTACATGATTTAGTCACATAAACAGTTACTTCAAGTGACCATATAGCGGCATATGATTAGACACACAAAATAACATTGTATGTGACCAATATAAAACTTAGTGATAATTGATGTCAATTTTGGCTCTAAAAAATAGCCACATGAATATTTCACAAAGTGACTGTTGTGAATATATGCGTCACATAAAATCAACTTAAACGTGACCATAAACATCATTTGGTTACACATTTGTGAAATGGTGTGGCTATTCTAAAGCCATATGTGTGACCACTAGCTTTTCCACATTCTAACACACACTGAACATATGGTCACATAAAAAGTTATGTGACCATATGTTCCTGATTTTGGTTACATAATTTAGTCACATTAACAATTGCTTCATGTGACCATACGATGGCATTTGGTCATAGTGTTTAAGAGTGTGACAAAGATTCGTCACGTTTAATTTGTATAATGTGACTAATTCATCGACCTTACTCTTCATTTGTCACGCATTCCAAATTCATATGTGACTAACTAATCAGCAAAAAAATAGCAGATCCCTTTCGCCACATAAATGTTCGAACGTGTGTGACTAAATAATAGCGTGAATTTTATTTTCGTACCAATAGTCACACAAATGTTCGAATGTGTGACAATCTGATTTCGAGCATGTGTGACCAAAGCCTCATTTTGTACTAGTGATTTCTTAGGTGACTTAGAGACCTAGACTCTAGCCTTGGCTAGAACGCACATGCATACACACATTTGCATACGTCTAACTATCGTTACGACTCATCGATACGCGTAATCCATAAATTGAACCGTACTACCTCCGATTCATTCAAACTTACTCTGATCTCGTACGAACCTGATCGTATTAAGCGGTTGCTGAAAAGAAGTATGTATTTAGCATCATATAATGAAGCCTGGCCAACGTGATTATATTATACTAAGTACATATGGGCGTTTCATAGTCGTAAGATACGTGATGGGGATCTTGTCAATCCTTTTTAATATTCTATAACTAAAAACATGTGAAACTTCATTCTTCACATTCTTTTCATTGGCATTAACTTCTGCATTTCCTTCATCGCAGAACGTCATCATGCCGCCTAAACAAAGAAAGACCCGAAAACAGTCGTCGAGCGCCTACACCTCCTGTCGTTGAAACAACCGAACAGATCATCGAACAACGTGTGGCAGAAGAAATTGCCCAATACGAGGCCAGTCGCAACCGTGAAAACGTGGTGAACAACAGTGGAGCCACCCTCGTCAACAGTGAAACACCAACAAATACCCAACGAGGATGTTCATACAAAACCTTCCAAGCTTGCACACCGAGCACCTTCACCGGGACTGAAGGGGCCATCGGCCTAGTACACTGGATCGAGAAAATGGAATCGGTCTGTGACATCAGCGACTGCGCCACCGACAACATGCTGAAATACGCCACGTGTACTCTCGCCGACAAAACATTGACATGGTGGAACTCCCAGGTCCAAATCCTTAGACGCACAACTACTTACTCCATCTTGTGGGAGACTTTGAAACAGATGATAATGGAAGAGTTTTGCTCTCCTAGTGAGCTTCGGAAACTCGAAACTGAGCTATGGAATATCCAGATGATCGGCGCTGACATTACCAGAGACACGACAAGGTTCCAAGAGCTTGCACACCTCGTACCTCACATGGTGACGCCCGAGAGCGAACGCATTAAACGATACACCAGAGGTTTAGCACCACAGATCAGAAACATGGTGATGTCCTCCAAACCGACTATTTTTAGAAGCGCAGTGGATCTGGCTCAAGGTTTGACTGATGACGCAGTCCTAATTGGAACCTTGAAAGCTACTTCAGGGAAAAGTGAACCCAACCGTGCTGATGCGGGTGACTCTGGAAACAACGAGCGGAAATGGAACAGTGAGAGTAATGACCATCAGGGTCAACAAAACAAGAATGTGGGAAACACCAGAGCATACGCCGCAATCACCAGCACTGAATCGAAATATTACCTAGGCAAGAGGCCTAAATGTGGAAAATGCGAAAGGCATCAAGAGGGCGAATGTTCCCCTTGTGGCAAATGCAGCCAATAGGGACACTGAGCCAATACATGTAGAAGCAACCCTCCCACTCAAGCAAACCCTGGGCGACAAAATAAAGGCTGTTTTGAGTGTGGTGAACTAGGACACTACCGAAATCAGTGCCCACAGCTCAACAAACATAACAACAAACGTGGTAATAACAACAACAACCAAAACAATAACAACCGCAATAATCAAAATGACAACAATCGCAACGTCAACAATCAACCAGCTCGCGTACGCACGTACGTCATTAGAGCACAGGATGCACATCAGGACCCCTACGCCACCATTGGTACGTTTCTAGTAAACCTCGACCGCTTCAAGTTATAAAATCCACAACACTCACTACACGATTTGAAATCTCAGGATGAGATTTCTCTAAGAGGAGGAGAATGTGACACTCCTCAAATTTCGGTAAAATTATGAACATTAATTACATGCATAATTAGTGCTAATTCCCTACTAACTGATAACTAAACTATTTTACGAGTAAATTCTAGAAAGGTCTACTATTTTAATACGTGAGGTATTACGAGTTTCGTAACTATTTATAATTACGCGCAAAATAATCTGAACGAGCCTGACAAAAACATACGTACGTTGGTGATACGAAATTTATTAATAACTTAAAACTATGTTTATAGTAGTTACTTACTTGAAAATATTATGCTAAACGAGAAAGCATAACAATTTAACGAAAACAGTTATACGTTAAGCTTAAAACGTAACGTACGCATCGAAAATGCGCAAAACAAACCAGACAACCGAACGAGTAAAAAATTATATTTCTAAAACTCAAAACAAAGTATTTAAAAAAATACTTCGAAATATATTAACGTGTATTAGACGTTAAAGAATTAAATAAAACTATCGCATTGTAACGTACTAACGACGATTAACCGACAGCCGGGCATGACACGAACTTGAGGAATGAAACGTTTTGAGCCCAAGACCCATTGGGTCAGCCCATACTTGACCCAGGGGCCCAAGAAGTCGGCCCAGCCCATAACCCCCAAAACCTAGGTATTTAAAGGTGTTAATCCTTTGATTTCATTCAATTTACATCACCCAAAACACACATACTTAAACCTTATCCTCTCCTATCTTCACCTCTACGATTTTGAAGCCCAACCACCACCACCATCAGCCTCCCCCACGTCCTCCTTGAGCCACCAAACAAAGCCATCATGATCTAGCTTCTTCTACCATCGGTTTTAGCAAGAATAAGGCGAAGTGGACAGAATCTGCACATCTCTCGTATTTCAGCTCTTAACCCACGAATGTGAAGGTAGACCTACACCCTTTTGCCTTAGATTTTCTTACTTAAAGTATATAAACATGTTTGTGGTTCACTCGTGAAGTTTATTGACCAAAACTATACCCGAAACCACTAACGGAACACGTTTAACCACTGGATAAAGGCATTACCCACTGGACAAAACTTAAACCGACTTTAGATCTGTGATATCTCACTCGATTCTTGATGAAATCTCGTGTTTCTTGAGTCTAAAACGAAGTTCAAAGAGTCTATTTTTCAAATATGTAAGCCACACGAATTATAGTGGTAATTTACTATTTTTAAGAAATGAAATAAAAGTACATGTCCAGACTATAAGTTCTGACCAGAAATATTAGTCAAACTTGATGATGGAATATCTTAAGATATAGAACCCAAACCACTTGAAACCAATTTTAAAAGTTAGGTAATTTTGTTACCTTCAAAATATGTACTCTCACACTTTCTGAAGTTATATAAAACCCGAGATATAACCAAATCTTCGAACGTATGTACTGGAAAAATGCGATGCTGGACATACACTTGTTTGTGAATTTATTAAACAAGTTATACTTAGCCAAAGATTATATAAAAACATGTTTTAGAAATCTTAGACATAGGGGAACAACCTGTAATTTTATTGGATTCCATTTCGAATGTTTGATTAGTGAGAACGAGCTCGGAAAAAGGCATAAAAACGCATTAAAAGCTGATGAAAAGACCTTTCTGTCGCAATTCACTTTAGCGACACAACTTTCTGTCGCCAGCCACTTCAGCGACACAACCCCTTCCGTTGCTATCCACCTTTGCGACACAAATCTTCTGTCGCTAATGTCAGATTTCTTGAAAAACATGATATCCACTAAGTATTGATTTGTGTAGCCACAACAAAACCATATACGGCACTACTCATACACACAACATATATATTTGTACAAGTAAATAACAAAACAAACATAATAATAATTATGAAAACATCACCAATGAACCGTACGTACTTTTAACGTAAATGACCTTTCGAAACGCGTGCACAACGAACATAGTATGGCAATGAGCCGACTACTTATACAAACCGTCTCTTACGTTTAAGGCGCTAAGGGGAACACTTGGACAAACCACTTGCTAGCTCCAATACACTTTAGCTCACGAGGTGAGTTCATAGCCCCTACTTTTTACTGCTTTACTACTTTTGAACAGGGGTGGAAAACATAGTCAACTCTTTTGCTACGTGTGTAAACTTTTATATAACTGTTTTGAATGCGAGTTACACCAACTGATTATGACTGCGGTCAACACGTTACAACTTTTGTTTATGAAATGGTATTCCATACGAAAACTAATTTGGAAACTCGCTGGAGGATGACCAGCTACACATTTTTGCAAACTAACTTTTATGAAACAACATTTTTATAAGTATACAGAAAGTCCCTACGTCTTGGGCAAACATACAGAAAGTCCCTACGTCTTGGGCAAACATACAGAAAGTCCCTAATTCTTGAGCAAGGTTTCATCCTACATCTTGGGTGAAGGCTCTACTTCTTGAGCAGTGGGTCCTACGTCTTGGATGCCAGTCCTACTTGTTAGACACAACCTAAAAAGTCTCTACTTCTTGAGCAGTTAATGATAGGTCCTACTTCTTGGATCTGGCTCAAGGTTTGACTGATGACGCAGTCCTAATTGGAACCTTGAAAGCTGCTTCAGGGAAAAGTGAACCCAACCGTGCTGATGCGGGTGACTCTGGAAACAACGAGCGGAAATGGAACAGTGAGAGTAATAATGACCATCAGGGTCAACAAAACAGGAATGTAGGAAACACCAGTGCATATGCCGCAATCACCAACACTGAATCGAAATATTACCTAGGCAAGAGGCCTAAATGTGGAAAATGCGAAAGGCATCAAGAGGGCGAATGTTCCCCTTGTGGCAAATGCAGCCAATGGGGACACTGAGCCAATACATGTAGAAACAACCCTCCCACTCAAGCAAACCCTGGGTGACAAAATACAGGCTGTTTTGAGTGTGGTGAACCAGGACACTACCGAAATCAGTGCCCACAGCTCAACAACCATAACAACAAACGTGGTAATAACAACAACAACCAAAACAATAACAACCGCAATAATCAAAATGACAACAATCACAACGTCAACAATCAACCAGCTCGCGTACGCACGTACGTCATTGGAGCACATGATGCACATCAGGACCCTTACGCCACCATTGGTACGTTTCTAATAAACCTCGACCGCTTCAGGTTATAAAATCCACAACACTCACGACACAATTTGAAATCTCAGGACAAGATTTCTCTAATAGGGGGAGAATGTGACACTCCTCAAATTTCGGTACAATTATGAACATTAATCACATGCATAATTAGTGCTAATTCCCTACTAACTGATAACTAAACTATTTTATGAGTAAATTCTAGAAAGGTCCACAATTTTAATACGTGAGGTATTACGAGTTTCGTAATTATTTTTAATTACGTGCAAAATAATCGCAACGAGTGATATCGCGTAAAAAGTCACGTTTTTACTACCGATATCTCTCTCATTCTGGAACGATTCTTGACATTTAAACTCAAATAACACTCAAATCAATGAGAATCTGCCAAGAAGGTCAAAACAAGGTTGCATGATAAAAATCAAGTAAAACGGATGAAAAACGAAGATTCCACGCACGTTTGAAGATTCAAGGCATCAAAACAAGATTTAAAGACTAAAGTGCCCATCATCAACATCCATCTTATCCAAGATGTTCATTTTCAAAATACGAGTCTAACAGAAGAAGAATCAACAAAAATGGATAAAGAATGAAGATTCTACGCCCGCCGGAAGATTCAAATGATTCGTACACAATATCTGGTGATAAGAAGCTCAATTTAGGGATTACTTTTCATCAAAGTCTTTGTTTTTGAAAAATGAATCCAACGAAAAAAGAATCGACGAAAACGGACGCACAACGAAGAAAACACGCGTGAAATAAGAAACGAAGCAAAAGACGGTGAACCGGGGCGGGTGGCAGCTAGCCGCCGCCTGCCACCACCAGGCCGCCGCCGGCCACCACCAGGCCTCCACCGGCCACCCCTCCTCCATCTCTTTTCCGCTTTTTGGTCCTTTCGTGTAACCGGTGCCACACCTTTACGCGATTGTTCGTACCCGGTGCCACACCTTTACGCGATTGTTCGTACCCGGTGCCACACCTTTGCACGATTGTACGTACTTGGTGCACCACCTTTTCCACCTTTTGCTAAAGTGCTCCTCATCATGCTAACATGAGCTAAATTTCCCCTATAAATAGGAGGGCTTTTGTGACACCCGCCAAATTAAGACTTGTAATTAGTACCTACTCAAGCGTAATACATGTAATTAGTTCTATGTTAGGCTAATTAATGTATCAATATATATATATATATATAAATATATATATATATATATATATATATATATATATATATTGTTGAATATATACAAGTATGTGATTTGATTAAATCGTACAAGTTTCAAATCGAATGCAATTCGATTCAATTATTATGGACATTGGTGAACAAATTTTATTAAATAATATAATATTATTTAATAACTCTATTTTATCAAAAATATTATTTAGATAATATTTCAACTCAAATTCGTATCGTACATACAAACGTCTATGCAATTAAAATATTAAACGCGCAAATAATCAAAACGAAGTTAAATCATACATTTTTATAATTCATTACTAAGTATTTGGTAAAATGCTTCAACAAAAATATTTATAAACATTCGTATTTTAAAATGTATATTTAAACATATATAATAATTAAATTAAATGTTAAAGAATCGGAAAACAAACACCGCACGGAGCGCAAACGCGGGGATTAAAATTTGGGAGATTTCCCCTCCTCTTTTTCCCCCAAAAATCTGCCCTCCCCCCCCCCCCCCCCCCATTTCCCCTCATTTTTCCTTTTATCATCTCTCTCTCATCTCTCTCTTTTCTCTCAAATTATTCCATCACCACCATCACCTTCAACCACACAAAAACACCATCAAACATCATCAAAACATCTAGCTCATTTGGAGATAAAGAACCACGACATCACGATCTACATTTTCATCTTTCCGGATTTCTCCGATGTTAAGTTTGTAAGTTTTCGACAAAACCCGAAACACTCCGATTTCCATTATTTTCACTTGTTTATGGGTTATTTAAGCTTATAATATCCAAATATGGGTTGGGTAAAAGTTTCAAGTCAAACAGAAACCGGAAAACACCTTTTTGGCTCATTTTCCGGCCAACAGCTCATTGTGTCGCAGAGGCTCCAGGCCACCTGCGACACAAGGCCTTATGTCGCCAAATCATGGCCTATGTCGCATATAGCGACACAAGCCTCTATGTCGCAATACCTTCAGATGTCGCAGATAGCGACACAAAACACTATGTCGTAAAACTTATTCTCATCGCACATAACGACACAACACCTTATGTCGCATTAAATTGCGGATGTCGCACTTAGCGACACAAACCCATACTTCGCAATCATGATCTGCGAAACAACAGACTATGTCGCACTTAGCGACACAAAGCTGTATGTCCCACATTGTGTCGCATGAAACAGAACCAAAAAAACACATATTGTACTAAGTGTCCAGACCTAAAATTTTCTCACTTGATTTCACTCCAATTCAAGTCCAGATGCGTTTTTCACTAAAGCAATGTAGTAAAAATAAAAATTTTTCGAGCTGACTTAGCATCTCGACCCCAACCAGGGGTCAGCCCCTTGGACCCCGCCAGGGGTTGCCACCCTTTGAACCTCGCTAACCAGGGGCGCTGCCCCTGGACCCCCGTCACCTAAAGTTTGTAAATACTTTTTAAGTATAACACTTCGAAATCCAAAATAATAATGTTGAAAAGTATTATTACAAACAATCACCAACGAGCCGTACACGTTTTCAAGACATAATCAAATCAACCAAGTCGTAGTAACTTGGACAAGTTAAACAACCAAATCGTAGTAATTTGGACATTCTAGTTGGACGAACAACTACAAAGGTAGCCTTTATAGATACCTACTAACTTTATAATCATCGCGTGTCGTGGACACCCTCAGGTTACCAGTCTTCGGACATCGATTCTCGACTAATCAACTCAAGTTTATTTAACTAAATTCTCAAGACTCGGGTGAGTCTCATAGCCCCTATTTTACTGTTTTACTCATGGGTGTGATATCATTGCTCGTTTTATTTTAACTATATGAATGCAAGTACAAAAACAATTAATTACTACATGAGTTATCTCACTAATCTTTTAAAGCCCTCCTCAGCATAGTTTGGTAATACGTTGTAGCGTGAATATTAGTATATGGTACCATATAGGATTGACCCTCCTCGTCCGGGTTAGCATGCACTAACTGGGTAAACGGATGTACTAATATTTGTTCAGACGAGTGTAGATGAGGCACTCGTGGGAGGCACCTCGATCAGGATTCCTTAAATGTGGACCTGACACCTCGAGTTAAGCTCAGACTATGTGCTCATGGCTGTAAAACTTTTATTTTGCTTAATTACATTTTAAATTCAATTAAAATCTTGCGGTTCATACAAATATGTGTTGACATACAAACCTGTGAGCTCACCAGCGTTTCACTTACCCATTTTAGCATGTATCACAGGTACTCAGCAGTAAGTTGGCTGCCTAATCAGGATTCATTAGCACGAGTCTTCATTCAATCAAACAGAGATTTAGTTGCATTATTATATTTTATATAAAGTAATTATGTAATGTAAATCTCTCAATTTCAAGGAACTGAGCTAATGTAAACAATATTTTTGATGTAAACTTTGGTTTTATCAATGCAATGTAAAACGACGCATTTAGTGGTCGTTCATTATATCTTATGTGCTGTGTATATTGATTAGTCACGCCCCTACCCGATTCGCTTCCGCAACCCAAAATTGGGGGTGCGACAGCTTTGGTTCATTTGAAACACACACTCTTTCAACACAACTTACAAGTATTACACATTTTCTTTAGAAAATCTCTTATATTCTTTAGTCTTTCTCATTCTAGGATTATTGTAATTAATCTAGGATTAATATAGAAGCTAGGGCGAACGCCAGGGATTCGGAGATCAATCTTTGTACGTGCAAAAGAGTTGTCAATCATAATAATACACTGCTACGCATTTATTTCCGGGTGATATCTAAACTCTTATCTTATTGTCTCATTTCATATTTTAATATGTATTATTGTCTGGTATGTGATTTATTTGTCGCCATGAATTGCGAGTAGTTTATTATTGTGATTGTTGATGATGTAGATAATTATAAGTAGGGATGACATTATATAATTAGTGCACGACGATCGTAAAGTGATATGATGGCCCCTATTCGACTGTTTATTCGATATAGTACTGGAAATGCTTTCGAGCAAAGTACAAATGTATGGAAGTCATAAACGATCGAAGGTAGTCATATCACTGGAATTAGCTCTGGTTTAACAGTTGGAATTCCAAAAGGATAATACAACTTCACAACTAACTGGTATATCCTACGAAAGTCAATGCACTACAAAGTAATGTTCGTAAAATGCGTTCAGACAAAATAAGAATTAATAACCCTTGTACTGTTGAAACCTTATGAACTTAAATATAATCTATGGAGTACCCTTTCTGGTTATCCACGTGACTGCAACCTAGTAATTAGGACCTGATCTGTAAGGAATTATTAATTTGATGAGACAAAATAAAAGATGAAAGTTAAGGGACTAAAGATGAATTGTTTTATTTTATTTAGTTTCCTAGTATAATTATGATTTCTTGTAACCCTAATATCTCTAGTATATAAAGAGACATAGGGACGTAGGAAAAAGTGTGCACACATAATGTAGACGTCTAAGGGTTTGTTTAGCCTCAAGATCAAGGTTTCTTGATCCTGTTATATTTGTATAACCATTTTATTCTGATCAAATAAAATTGGGGCTTGTTGTGATAACATTGATTCATTCTTATTCCGCTGCATATCATTATCTTGTTATCATTGATCCTAGATTAGATCTAAACAATCTGAGCTTAATCGATCACAAGTTTTAACAAGTGGTATCAGAGCATTGGTCAAGCTTTGAATACGGGAAGATCTAGGATTACTATTTGATTGATTTTCAAAATTTTTATTGAATCAATGACAGCAGAAGGTAATGAAGGAATCCAGGTTACTAAGATTCCCATGCTTAGGCCTGACGAGTTTGATCTATGGAAGAACAGGATCAGACAATACATGCTTCTCACAGATTATCAGATGTGGGAAGTTGTTGTTAATGGTCCTCCAGTAACACTTGATAGTGATGGTGTTGCACAAGTAAGACCACCACCAACTTCGGAAGCAGAGAGAAAAGTTAGATCAATAGAGTATAAAGCATTAAGTACTCTGTTATTATCTATTCCTAATGAATACCAGAGAAGGTTTGAAGCATGTCAGGATGCTAAAGTTCTTATGGAAACAATTGAAAAGAGATTTGGTGGTAATGACAGTACCAAAAAGAATAAAAGATCTCTTTTAAAACAGCAATATGAGAACTTTAACTCTGCAAAATCAGAAACTTTGACTCAAACCTTTGACAGGTTTTCAAAGTTAGTAGGAGATCTGGAGAATCATCAAGTGAAAATTGATAAGGATGATTTAAACAGAAAGTTTTTGAGGTCATTGGGTGAGGAATGGACAATCTATATAGTTGGGTTGAGACAAAGTGCAGATTTGGAGTCAAAAGAGCTTGAAGATATCTATAATGATCTCAGGAACTTTGAAACTGAAGTGGAAAGCAAGAAGCAGGGTTCTGGAAAAAACAACAATAATGTTGCTTTTATGTCTATGGCTAGAACTAAAGCAGAGCCAAGTAACAAAGGCTCTACTTATATTGCAGGAGGATATGGATCATCATCAAACTGCTCGAATGATCAGATATTGGAATCTTTCTTTGCTAGTAACGTGAACTCTTCACTTACTAACGAAGACATAGAACAATTTGATGGAGATGATCTTGAAGAGATGGATATTAAATTGCAAATTGCTTTAATCACTCAGAGGGCAAAACGATTTATGCAGAGAACTGGGAGGAACAACTTTGCATATAAAAGGAATGATGCTAGTTGGTTTGATAAGAGTAAGATTGAATGCTTCAACTGTCATAAGATGGGACACTTTGCAAGGGAATGCAGAAGTCCAAAGAATGAACAGAATAGCAGTGGTAATGGACAAAGAACTGGAAGCAATGTGGTTCAAACAAAGAATGTACCAATTCAGAGTGCTTCATCAAATGCTTTTGTTTCTGTGGATGGATGTGAATGGGACTGGAGTGATCAAGAAGAGCATGAAGTAAAGAATCAGTGCTTCATGGCCATTGCTGAGTCTGACAAGAAGTCAGAAATTCCTTTTGAGGTACAAAACAAATTATGTTCTGCTATTTGTAAACAAACTGTTAAACATTACAGGGATCATAATCAGAAAGTGTGTGATGAACTAAAACAATGGGAAATCAAAAGTAAACACACCATAGCAGCAATTGAAAATCTTGAAAAATAGATAAATGCATATGAAGTCAATGAAACACAGTTTAAATATGACATTGCATACGCTAGGTGGGAAAGAGACACTTTTAAAGATAAGGTAGATTTGTTAACTAAGAAACTTGCTGAAGTTACATGTGAGAGAGATAGCATAAGACTTAATGTAAGTAACTTAGAAAATGCATCCAAAAGTGTCAATAAACTTATCAATTCATAGATTCATGATAAGCTTAAGACTGGGTTAGGATACAGTAATGTACCTCCTCCTTATAACAACAACTACTTTCCTTCCAAAACTGATATTGATATCAGTTCTCTTAAAGAAGCAATGAATGATGATGTTAAAAAGGCTGATCCAGTTAACAGTTTAGAAGAAGATTTGGATTTTGATAAAGTTGAAATTAGTGATTGGATTGAAGAAGATGATGAGAATAGTGATATATCTGAAAGTGAGAGTTTCTCAACAAATAAATCATCTCATTCATCATCTGAAAGTAGCAAAAGAGTAACTGGTCTAGTTTCTGAACTAAATGTTGATAAACTAGAAGAGGGTAAAAGATTGTTTCAAGAAAAGGCCAAACAACAGATAGAACAAGTGATCAACACTAATAAGTCTAGAAAGGGTCTAGGATTTGTTAGTAAAACAGTTAAGCAGGAGTCAAAATCTGTGACAAATTTGAATGATAATTGTATTAACTGTGATTGCAAAACAAGATTTTCTTCACCAAAACCTTTTAATAAAACTCCACCAAGAGGCAATCAAAGAAATTGGAACCAAATGGTTTCACAAAGATTGGGGCAGAATTTTTAATTGGTAAAAGAAAAATCTTGTTATATCTGTGGAAAAACCAATCATCTTCAACATGATTGTTACCACAATCCTAAGAACTTCACTAGGGTTGTGAAACCATTATGGACAGCAGCAAACATGATTAATAAATAAAATTTTAAATCAAAAGTTAATCATGTTGCCACTGTCAAGAGGATGAAGAATACGGCTAACAGTGGTACAACTGCAGCCACTGCTACTAATGCTGCAGTGATACCACCAAACAAAGCCAACAGAGGTAAGAAGACTAATACAGTGGGAAGTGTTACCACTGTTAAGCATGCAACCACTGCTAGTGTTAAAAATTCCAAAAGAATGTTTACACCAAATATGGCTACCACTGCTAGAATAATTAACACAAGCCTAAGGGTTACCACTGTTAGGCCAACTCCCACTATTAAGTCTGAAATCAGTTGGATTTGGAAACCAAAGAATACTGTTACATCCAAAGTTTCCAAATCTAACATTGCATCAAAATCAATTGTCTTCTAAAGAGTTGATTTTAATGATGCACATGGGAAACCCAAGACCAAATTGGTTTGGGTTCCCAAGAGAAACTAATTCTCTTTTTGATATTTGTGCAGGACAAGCCAAAGTGCTTATGGCATGTTGATAGTGGCTGCTCAAGGCACATGACTGGAGACAAAGGAAAGCTACAGGACTTCAAATCATTTGATGGAGGATATGTAGCATTTGGAAGTAATCCCAAAGGAGGGAAGATTATAGGAAAAGGAACAGTGCAAAGTGATAAGATAAGTTTTCATGATGTGTATTTTGTGGAACAGTTGAGGTACAATTTGCTAAGTGTGAGTCAAATCACAGATAAAAAGAATCCAGTCTATTTTACTGACACTGAATGCCTTATCTTGTCCAAGGAATTTAAGATACCAGAAAATATGATTTTAATGAGAATTCCAAGGAAAGATAATGTATATAAGTGTGACTTAGCAAACATGTCACCTCAATCTGATTTAAACTATCTTATTTCAAAAGCAAGTCTGAATGAATCTGAATTGTGGCATACAAGGATGTGTCACATGGATTATAAAACCATTAATAAACTTGTCAAAAACAAGCTTGTTAGAGGTTTGCCTGAAAAGGTATATTCTTGTGATGATCATTGTGTTTCTTGCCTAAAGGGAAAGCAACACAAAACTTCTTTTAAGTCCAAAACTGTGAATACCAACTGCACACCCTTACACTTATTGCATATGGACTTATTTGGACCAACCAATATAAGTAGTATGGGGAAAAGGTCTTACTGCCTTGTCATTATTGATGATTACACTAGATTTACATGGGTTTTCTTTCTTAGAACAAAAGATGAGATAGGTGAAATACTTAGATCATTTATAACTAAGATGGAAAATCAATTGGATAAAAAGGTTAAAATCATCAGGAGTGATAATGGAACAGAGTTTAAAAATCATGAGATGGATAAATTCTGTGAAGTTAAAGGTATTAAGAGAGAGTTTAGTGCACCTAGAACTCCTCAACAAAATGGTGTAGCAGAAAGAAGGAATAGGACACTAATTGAGGCTGCTAGAACTATGTTATCTGATGCAAAATTGCCTATGTCCTTCTGGGCAGAAGCAGTTAGCACAGCTTGCTATGTTCAGAATAGGGTACTAGTTGTTAAGCCTCATAACAAAATACAATATGAACTGCTGTTTAAGAACAAACCATTGGTTAGTTTCTTAAAATCGTTTGGATGTCCTTGTACCATTTTAAATACCAAAGATCACTTAGGAAAGTTTGAAAGCAAGGTAGATGAGGGTATCTTTGTTGGTTATTCCATTCAAAGTAAGGCTTATAGGGTATTCAATCAAAGGACCAGGGTGATAGAAGAATCAATGAACATCACTTTTAATGAAAATATCACTAATCCAGATGGAAAAGGTCCAAAGTCTTTGTTTGATATTGATGTACTTAATTCTGCTTTAAGATATACAACTGTAGACTCTAATGCAGGTACAAGTGCAGGTACAAATGCATGAATAAGTGATGAATGTGGTACATCTGAATCAGGAATGTCATCTGGAAAGAAGAAAGATTCATTAGAATACATTTTATTTCCAATATGGTCTCCTGATCGCCCAGAAGTGTTTGAAACTGATCAGTCAAAGTCAACACAGAGATTAGAGTCAGAAGAATCATATGAACCATTCATAAAGCTTGTTGAATCTGACAGACAAAGCATGGAAGACAGTGAAGAAGAAAGTGAGATGAGTCCAGCACAACATCCTTCAAAGAATGTGGAAGGTTTTACTGAGACTACTAGACAGCAACTTGATAAGGAGAAGGAGAAGATAGATTATCTGAATTATATGAGTTCTACTCCTTTGTCAAAAAAGATTTCAAGAGAGGCATCAAGTGAATTGTCTGGACAAGATGGTAATTATACCAATTTGGAAACTGAGATACATGAAACACCTACATCCAAATACACCGTTCATAGAGATCACCCTCTTGAACAAGTAATTGGTGATGTTGGTTCTACTGTGCAAACTAGACAGCAGACCAAGGTCAATGAGGAGGAACTCCATACTTCTTTATATGTATGTTTCTTATCTCAAACTGAACCAAAGAAGGCAGTAGAAGCTCTTAAAGATCCCAATTGGATTGAAGCAATGTAGGAGGAATTGCTACAGTTTAAGATACAGAATGTGTGGACCTTAGTTGATCTACCAAAGGGAAAAAGAGCTATTGGCACAAAATGGATTTTTAAGAACAAAAAGGATGAACGGGGTATTGTAATCAAGAACAAGGCAAGGTTGGTGGCACAGGGGTATACACAGGAAGAAGGTATTGATTATGATGATGTGTTTGCTCCTGTTGCAAGAATAGATGCAATCAGATTATTCTTGGCATATGCTTCTTATCATGGATTTAAAGTTTATCAAATGGATGTCAAGAGTGCCTTTCTGTATGGGGCAATTGATGATGAAGTTTATGTTTGTCAACCACCTAGATTTGAAGACCCTAAGTATCCAGATAGAGTATGCAGGTTGGATAAGGCTCTATATGACTTGCATCAAGCACCTAGAGCCTGGTATGAAACTCTATCTATTTACTTATTGGAGAATGATTTTAAAAGAGGTACCATTGACAAAACACTGTTCACCAAGAAGGTTCACAATGATATCTGTTAGTACAAGTGTATGTTGATGATATCATTTTTGGCTCTACTAATGATATATTGTGCAAGGTGTTTGAGAAGTTAATGCATCAGAAGTTCAAGATGAGTTCTATGGGAGAACTTACTTTCTTTTTGGGACTTCAAGTCAAGCAAAGGACTGATGGCATTTTCATCAATCAAAGCAAGTATGTTAAAGACATTCTGGACAGATTTGGTTACACAGATGCTAAAGTAGCTAGCACACCAATGGAGACACACAAGGCATTACATGCAGATCTTGAGGGGGAGGATGTAGATGTGCATCTTTATAGATCTATGATTGGCTCCCTCATGTATCTCACCTCATCTAGACCAGACATTATGTTTGCTGTGTGTGTGTGTGTGTGTGCTAGATATCAAGCAAATCCCAAGCAATCACATTTGTATGCAGTAAAAAGGATCTTTAGATATTTAAAGGGTCAACCACAATTGGGCCTTTGGTATCCCAAGAGTTCTTCCTTTGAGCTCATGGCGTTCACAGAGAGTGATTATGGTGGTGAAAATCTGGACAGGAAGTCTACATCAGGGGGTTGTCAATTTCTAGGAGAAAGATTGGTGTCATGGCAATGCAAGAAGCAGACCACTGTATCCACTTCAACGGCAGAAGCAGAGTATGTTGCTGCATCAAGCTGTTGTGCACAAGTACTTTGGATTCAGAATCAAATGCTGGATTATGGTCTGACTTTTCTAAATACTCCTAGTTATATTGATAATAACTCTGCAATTATTATCATTAACAATCCTGTTAAGCATTCTAAGACCAAACATATTGAAATTCGATATCATTTCATAAGAGATTGCAATGAAAAGAGATTGATCCAAATCTTTAAAATTCATACTGATAATCAATATGCAGATCTTTTTACAAAGGCTTTCGATGTGGGAAGGTTTACATTTTTGGTCACCAGTATTGGAATGATCAATCTAACTTAAACTATGTTTGGTATTAGAATAGATACTAACAGTGGTACTTTATAAAGAACAGTGCTTTATGTTCTAAGTGTTTACCACTGCTAGCTTTCAGTTGCTTTTAGTTGGTACCACTGTTAGAACATTCTAGCCACTGCTCCTTATAAAGTTGTCACTGCTTGTAAACTTGTGTATATTACTGCCACTGTCTTTGTTTTCTAGCTAACCACTGTGCAGGTTCCTAGCTACCGTCAGAAGACATGGCCAATGCTGGAACTAACATATTCTATTTTATTGGTTTCTTGTTGATAAAAATAAAAAATAAAAAAATTAACGTTTTCTTATAAAGCTAAGTGCTTGGCACTGCTAGTATTAAGTTTTGGTTACCTTGGTCGGTTGCCACTGCTAGTGCTACTAGCTGCTGTTAGCTTTCTAAGTACTTTCTCCGAGTGTTTGAAAAATTGAATATTTGCCACTCTTAAGGTATTTTATCATACCTTTCTACTGTTAGTTATGTTGGGCAATGCCACTGCTAGTTATTTTTCTAGGGCTTGACTATGTTCTTATGACTAACAGTATATAAACTTTAAAGACTTCAATTTTTCATTACGCTTTCTTCTTTTCACACATAACCACTGCGATTAAACTCCAATTCAAATCGTCACTTCTACTACAATCAATTTAACAGTAATGGCTTCTTCTTCAACTGATCTTACTTTAAGTGTTTATGAAGAACACAATATGATCACCTTTCTGATGAAACCCTCATCGGCGCAAAATTTCACACAAATTGTGGATTTTCTTCGTTCGAGTTATATCTTTCATGCGCTTACAGTATCTCCAAGGGTTTCAAGGGGTCATTTGAACGAATTCTGGAAGAATGCCAGATTAGAAGTGATTGAGGGCAAAAATCAAGTGGTTTCCACGATTCACGGATCCAAGGTGGTGATATCAGAGGATTCTCTTCGAGAAGTACTTCTTCTTGATGATGCTGCAGGTATATCCTCTATTGATGACAGAGATTTGTATGCTAATCTTAGATTAATGGGGTATGAGGGTGATTATACACGTTTTACCTTTTTTAAATCACTCTTTAGTCCTCAATGGAAATTTTTAATACATACACTTCTGATGACACGCAAAAAGTCATGTTTTTGTGTGCCATTATCTCACCATTTTGGCCCAATTATTAATGAAAAAACTTAAAATATGAACTTAAACATCACATTTCATCATAAGGGCTAAAATATAGACAATGTTTCAAGAATCAGCAAAAACAATCTAAAAATGAGTAAAACAGAGCACAAACGATCGTTGAATCTTCTGTTCACGTATTTTAGCACTTTTTGAGCTACACAAAGAATTATGACCTCTAACTTATGTCATTTTCTTTGTTAGGAAAATACGAACGCGTGGATATAAAGAACGCTCAAAACGGATAAATGACGAAGAAGATACGCCCGAACGAAGAAACAAAGAACCGAAGGGCTAGGATACGGCTGAACCAGACCGTATACGGCTGAACCAGACCGTATACAGCTGGTCACAGACCGTATATGGCCTGTGCAGACTGTATACGGCCTGTTCTCATCTGTATATGGCCCAGTTCAGCCGTATTCACCATGTGCTCAGCCGTATACGGTCCAGCTCAGCTGTATTGTGCGTTTGGGTGATAAAAATCTGATTTTTATTCGCCTTTGTGATATGGTTGTGCGTTTGAAGGTTTAGATACGGTCTACAGATATGGCTGTGCGATCTCTATAAATACAAGCCTCATTTCATCATCCAACATAACACAACCAACAACACTACACACACACTTTCTCTCACTACTCTCTCTAGATTATGTTATAATTAGTAGTATATTAGCGGCTAGTTAGTAGAGGGGCAATCTTGTAATATCGCTTGGCGCATACTAAGAGTTCTGCTCGTGTAACGTTCAAGTTGTATTCAGCTACGCTCTTATTACGGTTATATCTATCCTTTATCTATTTCATTATGATGATTGTTATTACTGTTGTCATGCTAGATTTAGGATTGATTGCCATGATTAGCGAGTAGTGATATTGCGTGTTTGCTATGATGTAGTTAGTCGTAAATTGGTTGGAATGATGTTATAGTGCTTTGATTTACTTTCTATCTATGATTTTAAACCTATTAAACTAATCGTCTTTCAACCAGTAAACGTGATTACGGCCTTAATGATGGGACGTCGCGAACCCCATCAAAGGTACTTAGTTATCTATGTCAAACATGAACATGGTCGGCTGATTAAATACAAACTTAGTTAAGTAGTCTGGGTTAGCTTTTATGAAGCAATGTAAGGTCCCGTAAGTCGGCTGATTACTCGGTATAGCGTCGAGAACACCTCCGGTGTAGTTAACACTTAGAAGCCGAGGAAAAGCCGCAGTTACTAAGCCTTGTGGAATAACGGCAACTCTGTGATCAGCAGAGCTGGTACCGACTAGGTCCTTGGTTCAGTAATGGAAACACCTCCGGTGGAGTACAGTGCAGTAATCACGGAAAGAGTCATTGTTATCGGTGTATGTGAATCACGAGTCATGACTCAACACCCAGACTCACAAAACCATCGATAGAAAGCAATCAAGCACACTCTATAAACTTGGTCTTAAATGTTTTATTTAGATTAGATATTATTGTGGGGTTAAGAAAGGTCGGACTTCGAGTTGGTTTTTTGCCTTATTCATGCACCTAGGGTTTCATCCCAGATAAGGGTCACTATACCTTCACCGGTTAGTGTTGTGAGCTGGATAAACTACTCCGATCAGAATCAGAATAGCCTAGTCGCCCAGTAACATACTGATCGAGAACTCTATCAATAGGGGGCTAGTGCTTACTGCACAAATACCTGAAATAAATAAAATGCAAACCTTTAGAACACGTTTTCATTCCAATCAATAAGGCTACCGAAATCATAGCAAACACCCTCTCTTGATTATCTGCTATTTACATTTATTTTATTCCGCTTTAGTTTAAATTTTCTGCCTAAGTATAAAACAAAACCCCAATCAAATCTTTTTAAAACCCTCTAGATTGATAAGTACGCCTGTTTCGTCTACGATCCACAATACACTGACTCAGAGAATGACCCTAGGTCATCCTTATTGCTATACACCAACAGTAACTAGGTATACTTAGGCCCCGCAAATATAAATTTTAAAACCCACTGATCCAGCCAAGCGGGAGGCTCGCAACGACAGGAAGCGATTCCTAAAGACCGACCGTTCGGCTGGCATCAAAGTTTTTGGCGCCGCTGCCGGGGAGTCAGCCGTAAGATCTTAAGACATTCTAGACGAATTTTTCTTTCTAGTATCCCGTAGTTTAGTTTAGGTTTTTCCTTGTTCCATTCGAAAATTCCTTCCCACAACACACAACGATATTTGACCCGATCATCCGGATTCGAATCTCTCACTTTCGTACCCGATCCTGAGACGATCATCCGAACGATCCGCAAGGAGAGACGCATCCACAACCGACAACCGATGGCTGCACGTGTCACGCTTGCCGACAGCACCAAACCATCAATTGAAGGTCGAGGTGGACCCATCAGCTATCCGGTCATCGACGGCGCGTCCTTCGAGCTTAAACATCATATCGTTCAGCTTATCAAGGAATTCTGCCAATTCCATGGTTTACCCCATGAGGATCCTAACGCCCACATCAACCGATTCATTCAGACTACCAACTCGTACAAGCAGAACGGGGTTGATCAGGATATAGTCCGTCTATACCTATTCCCCTATTCGCTTACTCACCACGCTTTGACTTGGTTTAAGGGATTAGAGACTGGCTCTATCACCTCATAGACGGATATGGCTACAAAATTCCTTACTAAGTACTTTCCTCCGGCTAAGAAAACCAAGTACAAGAATGACATAATGAACTTCCACCAAGCTCATGACGAATCTATCTACACAGCATGGGAGAGATACAAGAGTCTGTTGAAAAAATGCCCTAACCACCATATAGAGAAAACCAGTCAGCTGTGCACGTTTTACAATGGTCTCGCTCTGAACCATCGCACTACCCTTGACGCCGTTGCTCAGGGCAATTTCATGCAACTCACCGATGAGGAAGCTTGGAACTTGATCAAGAATATGACGATGCACCATCACGACTGGAACTCTAGTGAGCATTCCTCATCATCAGCACCGATTGCTGCACCCAATCCATTCCAGACCGAAGCTATCAAGTCTCTGACAGAGAAGATCGAGCACCTGACGAAGCAGATCGGCGAAATGAAGAAACCATCCCAGCACGCCCATCAAATTCATGCATGCCAGAACTGTGCCAACCTCCCAACAGAAAGTTATTAGGTTGAGTACGAGGATCCTGCTGACAGAACGGTTTACTATGCTCAATTTCCAGCTCGCCAACAAAATCCACCTGGCTTCGCTCGAACCTCTCCGCCTAGGACTAGAGGCACCCAATACCCACCTAGGAACCAACCACCCTTTCAGCCCAACTACCAACCTAGGTACCCGTCTTACCAACAATAACCCCAACTCACCTATAACCAACCACTATCATTGACTGCACCCAACGCAGATCAATCGACCGAACCCTCTAAGACCATAGTGCCCATTACTAGTACGGATGATACCCTCACTAAGTTCATCCAAGGCCAGCACCAAATTAACCAAAAGACTAGCACTAGGCAGGACCAAACCGACCTATTCATTAGGAACCAACTGGCCGTTCTCAAAAATCTTGAGACCCAGATAGGACAGCTAGCCCAACATCTTGACTCTAGGCCCCAGGGTAATCTTCCTAGTAACACGGTACAAAACCCACACGTAGAAGAGGCCAAACAGATGAGTACTACAGACAAGAAGGTGGCACCGAGCCAACCTCCCACTCCTTCTCCGGTGAAGAAAGATACTCCTGTCCCGTCGACAGTTGAGTCCCCGTCTGTCCCTACACCACAAAGGGAAGTACGCATCCCGTTTCCTGGCCATCTTAAGAAAGCCTATAAGGATAACGACTTCCGTCTCAATGGAAAGTTCTTTGACACCGTGTCCCGAACCCTTCCAATTCAAAATACATCCTAAAACTCTTGTCGACCAAGGATAAGGTACCCGAAGTACCCAATGTCCCACTGAACGTGGAATGTTCGGCTCTTATAAAGAACTCTATCCCTGAGAAATTAGGAGATACTGGACGCTTTACCCTTCCCTGTTCGATCTATCACTCGGGCATGATACACTCTCTAGCCGACCTAGGAGCCAGTATCAACCTGATGCCCTATTCTCTTTATACCAGATTGGAATTAGGGCCCCTTAAACTGACCAAAATGAGTGTCCAGTTAGCTGACCAATCCATTAGATACCCTAAGGGAATAGCTGAGAACATCATGGTTCAAGTTGATAAGTTCCTATTTCCCACAGACTTTGTAGTGATGGACATTCAGGAAGATGTCCATATCCCTATCATCTTAGGAAGACCATTCTTGAACACCGCACGCACTATCATAGATGTTTACTCTCAGACTATCAGTCTTAGATCTCATGGAGAGACTACCACCTTCAAGATCGATCAAGCTGATCAGTCTGTCATAGAGCATGCAGAGATATGTGCGATTTCGACAAGAAGAGTTACCACAGATGATGACTCTGAACCAGACACCCCTATGTCTGACGATCCCATCACGATTACTTCCGAGACTGAGGAAGAAGAGATAGAAGAGGAAACTGAGGAAGAAGAAGATGCGATAGAAGAAGAAGAAGAAGAAGAAGAAGAAGAAGAAGAAGAAGAAGAAGAAGAAGAAGAAGAAGAAGAAGAAGAAGAAGAAGAAGAAGAAGAAGAAGAGGAAGATCCAGTGGAAGCTACACCGCCACACATTCCTAAGACACACCCTCCGACCGCAGAGATCATGCAGATAGACTATGCTTTGAACTTCATCCCTCTGCCGGAGAGCGACTCAGAGGAACCTTCGATTGACCACTCCCTGGATGATGAGTCTCTACTTAAGCCACATATACCTCCTCGAAGGATTCCACCCCTTGACTCATCCGAGCCTCGATCACATTTTGAGCTTGGAGGAACATCTGGATCGAGCGATGATTCTGATTCCCAGGACGAGAGGGATATCGAGATGGACTCTTCCCAGCCAGTATCACATATCACCGACGAGTCTCAGCCACTCACCAACGCTGTTGAGTTTCCAGACACTTCAGCAATCGGGAGTGACGAGGACGATATCGTTTTCATTGATGTTCCGATCGATACCCGCTCCATTCGCCTTCACCTCACTCCGATCATTCCCCCTCCAGTCATTATCCCTCCTCCTACTATAGGAAATACCGAAATCCCGATCGTGTCTGAACCAGAAGAAATGCTTAGTGCTATTGAAGAACACGGGGAGGATTTCCGAACTCTGATTGCGATTATACGAGATTCTACTATTGAATACATGCAACGTCAAAGGGATATTATTGAGGACATTGAGACGGAATATGAGATTATCAAGCCAACTCCTACCTGAGTCCGCAACATCTAATTAGTCGCATCAACGCCTTCGCCAACGACCTCGCAGGAGAATCATCAGACAATGATGAGCCTTTCCTCGATGAAGAGGAATTCTATGAAACATAGAAGATCACGTATGGCCGGGTGTATCAAGCATTTATCAGGTCCGCATTTCCATATTCGCACCAACGGATGGAGTTTCTCCAAAATTTCAGACACAACATGGATTATGCTACTGGGAACCCTGAAAACGAAGTAGATGTTCAGCTAATGGCGGATCTCAAGGGACTTCTAGATTCTTTGGCCGATAATGATCACATTGACGAGTCCTCACCACACAGGTTTTTCATCAGCTGCATTATCGAGCATCACGCCCAGATAATCGTCGAAAAGTCAGAACACGTCAGTTCAGACGAGAGAGCACGTGCCATCCCTTCTTCTGTTCCAGAAGGTTTGACGGTTAACGTTGCAGATTTCGTCTCTGAACGACTTAAGGACATTTTCGGTTCTATCCTATGGGAGCAGCCCAGACAACTATTCCACAATGGGTTACGTGAGGTTTACAACAGGATGATTAACATCTTCCTGAAACCAGAGCTCACGTATACCGACCATCAGAAATGGCTGATCCAAGGCATATTCAGATCCATTGAAGAACTAGGGAAGGACATCAGCAATGCCACTCATGAGGACATCCACTTACGCTTCTTCGGATTTATGGACACCCTGCGGACAGATCGACCGGTGCGTGAGACGCTTAAGCACGATGGAGCCACCCTTGTGGACACTAACGGACCAATCTTCAAGGCAGTCCAAGATGCTATAATGGATCTTTTATACTTGCAAAGGACTGCTGAGGAGCATTTCCATACCTATCCTCTTCATGTGGCGAGAATCCCAAATATCACAGAAGTCGTCGCACGAAATTTTATGAGATTCTACCCACCAAACCCCAGGACACTTCCATTCCGCATCCCAAGTCCTGGGAATTCCTCTTCTGGCTGATCCAAGAGGAAAAGTCGAGCCCTCGACTCTAAATAGAAGTGCTTCTCGGGAGGCAACCCGTGCAATAAGTATCCTTAGTATTAGTATTAATAATAATAGTTTTTAAATTCCAAGAAGTGATATATCTCTGACTATCTTTCACACTTGGGTATCAAAATGCTTTCAAAACACCACTTCAGCTTTTACCACCTAATCTAGGAAAATAGGAATTAAATTTTAACAAGACATGTGTTTCGAGCATTTGAGGTACTTGCGTGCTACTTTCACGCATTATGCTCGAACTCGTTTAAAAACACATGACTTAAAACTCGTTTTGAATTAAAACATCTTTTCGCATTCTGGAATTAGGCACTTTCGGTAAAAAGCTATAATAAGAAGTCGGTAAAAATATACCCAACGTGTTCACACTTACGAGATATCTTCACAAGAGAGTGAAAGAAGTGTAAAGATGGAGGACAGCAGTGTTATTTGTAAGCTGCACACGCTAATGCTGAAAGATCTTTATGGAGCCACCGCTAAAGAAGAATTCCTGTCAAGATCCCCTCTTCAGCGCATCTTCCAGAATTCCATCCTTCCACCTTCGCATCGATATGGGAGTTCTCTCGTTCTCACTCTCATTTCTGATATGATTGTTAGCTTTAAATTCTCATTAAAGCAGTCTATGCCATATCCCAAGCTTATCACTAAGTGTGGGATTCCAGCCCAAAAGAAACACTTGAGTAACATTTTCCGATTTGTTCAAACTCTAACTGTGGGATTTTTCTCAAGTCCCAACTCAAGAGAACATTAGGGACAATGTTCCTCTAAGTGTGGGATAGTGGTATAGAATACCTTTGGTTTGCTTGTTAGATTCTTATTTCCAAAAGCAAACTCAGAAAATGTTTCTCAAAATCATAAGCTTAACTTCGACAGTGGAGATGCCACTCATTCAGTTGGCTTAATTTTCATAAAAACTCACTTTTGCTAAACTTTTTCAAAAAAATTTGAGTTAAAATGTCTTAAGAAGGAGCATTTTCATATATGAGTAGGGTATTTTGGAAATTAAGAGTAAATAATATAGGAATTTCTTAGGTCTAAAATGATAATCTAAGAGGGGCATCGCATGGCTAGGCACAAACAAACCCAAAAACTTGCAGTGAGGTATCTTGAGCCAATATAAGCATTCATCTTTAATGCTTCACTATTCGTTTGTTTGAGTGTGCCGATGCATGCATCCGGAATTAGAACTTGCTCCTGGTATGCACTTCGAGACCACATTGGTAGAATACCGTACCCAATATAGGTGCAGTTAAATGACCTTGACATTCCTTAGGATTTAACCCCCTTTTCATCATATCTCTTCAAGCCTAAAACCCTTCCAACACTCATCTTTAGTGTTGATGATCCGCTTAGATAACCCTGTTGAGCCTTAGCCTGTTCATTTCTTTCAAAACCCTTTAAATCTTAAACCATTTATTCCACACCCACCAAAACTTATCTTAGAAATTTTAAACTTGTGGAAAATGTCATTTAAATGTCCTTTTTACTGTCACTCCAAATCACAAATACTAGTGTTTACTCAAAATCTCTCGCGTGCGTTCCCTTGATAAAAATCAAAAGTTGAGAGTTTACGGTGTGAAAAATTGACACCAAGTAAATGCAAAGTTATCAGAAGGATGAAAAAGATGAAAGAAATAAAAGGATTCCAAAAGGGCAAAAGAAAGAAACAAAATAAAAAAATCCATAGAAAAGTCCAAAAATAGAAGCAAAAGAAAAAAAAAGACAATAGAATAAAGCTAAGTGCTTCGAATCTCTCGAAAAATTCTTGCTCTTATAAAAGACATAAATTCCCTCGTGTATTTTCAAAAGATAGAAGTCAAAATAGCTATCTTCTTCCCGTACTGTTATCCGTTTCCGTTTTCGTTAAAAAGATTGTTTAAATAGTGTTTTTTAAAAGTTTAGAAGTCCTAAGATAAGCAAAACCCTTTACAACAACTAAAAAAAAAAATCCCACTTATCCATACCTCGTAACCCTCACCTGCCATTACAACCCACTCTGAATGTCCTGGGATAACTAGCACCGTCCTCACCTAAGTGGTGGAGATATGATTCTCGAGCAAGCCTATGACGATGGATGTTGCATGACTGGCTTATGAGCGATTTCGTTTGATTAGATTGATAGGTAACCCGAAACACTTTTGAGTGAATTGAGTGACCACCTTGTGAGATCGCCTAGTCATGTATATTCCAAGATCGCGAGAATTGAAAGCATGCCTAAGAGAATCATTTTATGCCTCTGAAAGGAATACCTTACTTTCTCTTATTTCCAGGATATGTTACTTGTAGATGAAGATGGTTATTTTTTATATATTTTGATTCACCCCAAAAATAAACTCGTGTTTTCAAAATGTTTTTCCTAAAAGCAAGTGAGAATTTTGAGTTTTGCTTGAGGACAAGCAAAGTCTAAGTGTGGGATATTTGATGACACGCAAAAAGTCATGTTTTTGTGTGCCATTATCTCACCATTTTGGCCCAATTATTAATGAAAACACTTAAAATATGAACTTAAACATCACATTTCATCATAAGGGCTAAAATATAGACAATGTTTCAAGAATCAGCAAAAACAACCTAAAAATGAGTAAAACAGAGCACAAACGATCATTGAATCTTCTGTTCACGTATTTTAGCACTTTTTGAGATACACAAAGAATTATGACCTCTAACTTATGTCATTTTCTTCATTAGGAAAATACGAACGCGTGGATTTAAAGAACTCTCAAAACGGATAAACGGCGAAGAATATACGCCCGAACGAAGAAACGAAGAACTGAAGGGCCAGGATACGGCTGAACCAGACCGTATACGTCTGGTCACAGACCGTATACGGCCTGTGCAGACCGTATACGGTCTATGCTCAGCTGTATATGGCCCAGTTCAGCCGTATTCACCCTGTGCTCAGCCGTATATGGTCCAGTTCAGCCGTATACGGTCCAAGTCAGCCGTATTGTGCGTTTGGGTGATAAAAATCTGATTTTTATTCGCCTTTGCGATACGGTTGTGCGTTTGAAGGTTTGGATATGGTCTACAGATACGGCTGTGCAATCTCTATAAATACAAGCCTCATTTCATCATCCAACACAACACAACCAACAACACTACACACACACTTTCTCTCACTACTCTCTCTCTAGATTATGTTATAATTAGTAGTAGATTGGCAGCTAGTTAGTAGAGGGGCAATCTTGTAATATCGCTTGGCGCATACTAGGAGTTCTGCTCGTGTAACGTTCAAGTTGTATTCAGCTACGCTCTTATTACGTTTATATCTATCCTTTATCTATTTCATTATGATGATTGTTATTACTGTTGTCATGCTAGATTTAGGATTGATTGCCATGATTAGCGAGTAGTGATATTGCGTGTTTGCTATGATGTAGTTAGTCGTAAATTGGTTGGAATGATGTTATAGTGCTTTGATTTACTTTCTATCTATGATTTTAAACCTATTAAACTAATCGCCTTTCAACCAGTAAACGTGATTACGGCCTTAATGATGGGACGTCGCGAACCCCATCAAAAATAAAGAAAATCTAGAGAGAGAGAGATATGAGAGGTGTATGAGATGTATGAGATTTTCAAAATGGTGGAAATTAGTCCACTATTTTTAGGAGAAGGTTAGGGCTTGAGGTACAAGTCTTTAAGCATCAAAAATAAGCACCAAAGCATCACACGGGGCGAGCAAGCAACAGGGGTCAAATGGCACCCAGGTTACCATTTACAAGGAAAATCAAGAAGCAAATTGTAGGCAAGGTGCCTTATAACCTAGGGTACCGTATATGGTACCTAGGGTGGAGGAGGGGGGGGGGGGGGTTGGTGCTCCATTTGCCTTCCGCTGACTTCTCGGTTGCTTGGTTCGTCCGTATGTTCTTCATTTTAAGCCTGTTTTGCTTGATTCTTACGCCGTTGGATTCGTTTTTCTGTTACTTTTCTACAGGCACTAAGTTTGCCAAATTTGGAGATGTTTGACTTTTGCATGTTCTGGATGACGATCAGCGGGCTTCCAGACTGCACATTGATCGCGCCCGTCAGGGAATCACTTCCCTGTCGTTGCGGACCTCACGCTCGAGGCAGGCGATCGGTGGGTGGTTTTAAATTTATATTTTCTCGGGGGGACTAAACCTTTCCGAACTACCTACTATTACTGGGTACGAATACCTGATATTAGTATGCGGTAAGGATGATCCAGGGTCGTTCCTCTCGACGGTAGAATTGAAACGGAACTCGTTTGGATAACTTAGTACTTAAGCTGAGGTTTTGGATAGTTGGATAGGTATTTATTTTTGGTATTTTATAAATTAACTACAGGTTAGAAAAGTAAATACTAAACTACGGATAGGGTAAGCAGATAGATAGAGATTGTGATTGTTAAAGTTTCAATATTCAGGTTTCGGGATAATGTTCATTATAAAAGATGGTTAGAGACTTTCCTTTAATAAAATTAACAGAGGTTTGGTGTCAACACTAGTATCCTACGATTTAAGTGGAAAACCTAACTCGCATGTCACTGAATACTAGGTTATCATGAGTCTGATCAGATAAGGCTGCTCAGTCCCCCAACACTGTCCGATGAGGACTAGTGACCCGTCTTGGAGTTAACTCCTGGGTGCATGAATAAGGCAACAGACCGATATTTAATTTCTAAGCTTTCTTAACACCTAATTCTATTTGATTTTAGTAAGGGTCATACTATTGCTTGCTAATATATGTTAAACTGTCAGTTATGTTGCTTGCTATGATGTAGTTAGTCGTAAATTGGTTGGAATGATGTTATAGTGCTTTGATTTACTTTCTATCTATGATTTTAAACCTATTAAACTAATCGCCTTTCAACCAGTAAACGTGATTACGGCCTTAATGATGGGACGTCGCGAACCCCATCAAAGGTACTTAGTTATCTGTGTCAAACATGAACATGGTCTGATTCGTTAATCGTGTACACATCGCTTTCTAAATGAACGCTAAGTACATCGTCATCGAAGAAATACTGTTTTCTAATTCGAACGCAAAGTACTCTGTGGCTATGGAAATATGGTTTTCAAACTGAACACTAAGTACACTGGAGCCGTGGAAATACTGCTTTCTGCTTTGAACGCAAAGTACACTGTGCCCGTGGAAATATGGTTTTATAACTGAATGTGAATTTTACACTGTTGACAAATTAGGGATTTATTGGGACTTAAAAGTAAGGGTTGGTTTATATCATAGATGGATAATATTATGCTTAAATACAAACTTAGTTAAGTAGTCTGGGTTAGCTTTTATGAAGCAATGTAAGGTACCGTAAGTCGGCTTATTACTCTGTATAGCGTCGACAACACCTCCGGTGTAGTTAACACGTGGAAGCCGAGGAAAAGCCGCAGTTACTAAGCCTTGTGGAATAACGGCAACTCTGTGGTCAGCAGAGCTGGTACCGACTAGGTCTTTGGTTCAGTAATGGAAACACCTCCGGTGGAGTACAGTGCAGTAATCACAGAAAGAGTCGTTGTTATCGGTGTATGTGAATCACGAGTCATGACTCAACACCCAGACTCACAAAACCATCGATAGAAAGCAATCAAACACAAAGGTAAGGGTGGATAAACCTTTTGTCATCAGATAATCAACTAGAGTGGATAAACCTGATTCTAAGCTTCCAAAGATTGATCCAAAAGACAAAGGTAAGGGTAAATTGGTAGAAATGTCAAAATCAAAGGTCAAACTGGTACAAAGGAGCATTGAGCATGATCATGAATATGCATTGAGGTTGCAAGCAGAATTGGATGAGCAAGAGAGGGTAAGAATAGAAAAGAAAGCACCTGAGGTACAGAGGTCAGTGCCTACTCAGAGGTCAGTGCCTACATCTGAAGTTGATGAAGTGGATGTTATGCTTGAAAAAGGTCAGATTGTGAAGATGACCAAAAAAGCTAGCAGAGTGTATGCAGATATGAAAGCAAAGGCGTTAAATGATGATACTGTGTATCAAGCTTATGAAGAAAAGAAAAAGGGTAATCCTCTGCAGGTGGCTTTAAAGAAGAAAATTGAAAGAGAGAAGAAAGAGAAATTGGAAAAAGAAGTTGCTAGAAAAAGAGCAAAGAAACCAACAAGGGCTGAATTGAAAAATGATCTGGTGTGTAAGCTAAGAGGAGATAGGATTCCTACAGGTCAATTAAGGAAAATGTCACTGGAACAATTGCAACAGATGTATGATAATAATCATTTTGTCAATCCTGAAGCAAAGAAAAGGTTAGAAAAGAAAAGGAAAAATGATGCAGAAATTCAGAGAAGATTACAGGAAAGATATGATCTGATTGATGAAGAGCTTGAGAAGGAAAAATAATTGAGATTGAAGGTTGAAGGATTTAGAAGATCTTTTGCTAAATTACAGGAGATGGATGATAGTGTGTGTGATTTGGATAGGGATGAGGAGATATTAGAAAAGATGGTTATAATTAAGCCTGACAGATCAGAAAACATCAATTTGGATGGTGAAGAATACTCTGAAATTATCAAGTGGGAAGCATTGATAATAGAGACTGATGCAGTCACTTATGAAATTAGGATTGAAAGGAAAAATGGTGTTGTCAGTTTTCATAAGTCAATGCAAGATATTCTTAAAAGAGTAAACAGGTTTGATGTATATGATATGTATAAGATTGGCTTAGAAAAGGAAGTGAAAAATATTAAAGCTAGTCTTGAAAGGCATCTTTGGGAATGGATACAGATGATGTTTGAGCCTGAGGTATATGGAGATTTGTTTTTATGTGCTGAAACAGTAGGTATTTGGAGACATTTTGTTAGGGCAGGTGTACAGTTTATAGCTCTCAAAAATGGAAGATTTATCTATATGCTGAATGAAAGAGACTATTTTCTTAGTATAGCATTGTTGAAGCAGTTGATTGCAAAGAAATTGCAAGTTGCTGTGAAGAATTCCAAGAGCAAAGATATAGTCTACAGATTATGAATCAGTACAATAAGAGAGATAAATAGAAATTCAAAAGGTTCTAAATTTTCTACAAAAGAATGAAGCTGAATGCAGAAACTTAATGCAATGCAAGATTGATCAAGTTTAGGGGGAGATTGTTGGGATCTGAGCAGAATTCATCAAGTGTTGAAGACTTACCACTGTTAGTTCAATCGATTGCCATTGTTAGAAGGAATGAAGAACTAGCCACTGCTAGTGTTGAAGGTTTCCACTATTGGTAATATGTAGTTGGTTTTTGTATAAAGACAACCACTGTTAGTTATAATGTATCATAGCCACTGTTGGTGTAAACTTATAAGTCGGTTAGAGTTATTTATGGGATAGATTCGAATACCATAATAACTAGAGATTGTGTAGGACTCTATGCATTATAAATAGAGATCCTTAGACCTAGATTAGGTTAAGATAGTTTTACGCAGCTTCAAGGTTTTCTGTAACCCTAATACTTAAGTGTATTCATCTTATATCATTAATAAGATTGAAGCTTTTGATAATTAATTGTGTATTACATATTGTTATAATTCTTGATCTTCTAAATATTATTGAGTGTGATTCCGCATCTTCTCAATAATTAATTTGTTTATTAGATTATTCTGGGTTTAAACGATATTACATTTTTACAATTGGTATCAGAGAAAGGTGGCTCGTTATCTAGGATCTACAAGTTTTACAAGCAAGAGAAGCCATATCGAAGAAACCCTAGAAGATTGCAAGAAAAATTCGTAATTCATCACTTTCTGCACAGCCATGGTAAAAAATTCGGATCTCCTTCGTTAACCGTTAGATCGTCATGAAATTTGAACTGTAGCTTCCTAACATACAGGCGCATATACTGACTGGAGGAATTTTCGATCCGAACTTTAATTGAGAGATATTCATTGTCGAATTTGGTTGCTGAAAGTTTAGGGTTTTTCAGAATGGCAGAAGTAAAACGGTCACTGTGTCTTCGTTATTCAATGAAAGTATATGATTTTTGGATATGTTATAGAAGACATACATTGTGTAAAAATTTCATTGTGATCGGATGTCTCTACATAGAGATATGGAAATTCGAATCTGCTGTAGTAAGTATGTGGTTTCTGTTTGCGCAGCTGTATTGATTTAATTGTTGTGTGTTCGTTAACCGTTGGATCGACTTGCTTTTTGGATATGGTGTTCCAAACACATAGGTGTACGTTGTGTAAGAACTTGAGAACGATCAGATTTATCTACCATGAGATACATAATTTTTAGTGTGCTGCAAGTTTTGAACAGGAATTAAAGAAAACGATGAACAAGAAAAGGAAACAAGGGATCAAGTATTGTTATTGATGTCCTTGGATTTGAAGAATGTTAAAATGATTAGTGGAAAATACGATTACCACTGTTGGTGTTAGTGGAATTCAAAGGAAATTACCACTGTTAATGCAAAGTGGTTTCCACTGTTTATTGATTTTGAAGATTGTTTCCACTGTTTATTGATTTTGAAGATTGTTTTCACTGTTGTTGATTTGTTTGGAAGATGTTGAAACTGTTAGGTAAAAACAGTTAAAACTGTTAGTTATAACAGTTACAACTGTTAGTACAAAATACTTAACACTGTTAGTACTAATTGTTATAACTGTTAGTTCAACTGATGGTTTTGGATCTCGATTGTAATTGTTTTCATAACAATTTATTTGTATTGATTTATGGCTCGTTTTTGAAGATTATTTGAAGATGTGATTACGAAGAAGATCGATTATAGCTTATTTGATATTGTAGTTGAGTTTGACAGGTTTGTATCTTATCATATCTCAAAGTGGAGGATGAAGAACTTTGAATATAACTTGTTTGATTTGTATGGTGACGACGAAGACTTGACAAATCTAGCAAAAGTGTGTGATTTACAAACTGATGGTGCTCAATGCTCACATTTGCTATCACTTGATAAGTCACAAGTCGAAGAAACCGGAATCTAATCAATTATAAAGAAGACTTAGGAATGAAAGGGAAACCCCAAGTGACTTAGGATATTTAAACCTCTAGGTCTTATTAAATCGGCAGTCTAAACATACAAAGTTATTAATATGCATGCTAATAGAACAGTAAACTATCTTGATAACCTAGTTCCTAGTGACATGCCGATGGAAAATTTAGTTGGTAGGGTTCTAGAGTTTACACCTAATAGTTTACTTATTATATTAAGTTTCACCCTATTTGGTCTGTCATCCTGAAATATTAATTATCGAAATCTCAGCAATCACATCTCTATCTTTATCTGCTTTCCTATACTTTAATTTCCTACAATTTACCTTCCTGCATTTTTAATTACTTGTCTTTAGTTTAAAAACCCCTAAACCTACCTACTTTGTCCCATCCTAAATATTCCTTACCAAAAGTGCTAACTTTAATCACCACATGTTTGGATTCATAGAACGATCTTAGGTTATACTTACCGCTTACTAACCAGAGTAGGTAGTACATATAATTTAAGCCCCGCTATTTATAAATTTTAAAACCCCTGGTGGCGCCCGATTAGTTACCATCAACGACACCGACGCTTTCGGGTGCCATCAAGTTTTTGGCGCCGCTGCTGGGAAATCACAAACGTACGATTTAAAGCCACCTTAAGTAGTAGTATTTAGGAGATCCTTCTGATCAAAATCTTCTCAGAAATCTTTCGAAAGTTAATTTAAGTAAATTAGTGTTAATTTAATATTAGTTAATTAGGTTAATATTAGTTCAAAAATGACAAATCAAAAGCCCACTTCTTGCCTCATTTCGAAGGATGAACTGATGGCAATGGACGATATGAAATTCTTTGACTACTCAGTAGGAGAAATAGGATCTGATTTCTTTTCACCCTCTAAAGCTAAAAAAAACTTCCGAAACCCTAGAAGCATTTAGGACCTCACTTTCTATTCCAAAACATTGCCTGGACTTGGATGACACGGATTAGTTGCCTGACCTAGCATCATCCCCAGAAGATCACTCTCTAACTTTGCATTTGCCTCAATTACCAAATTCCGTCCACTTCAAATATCTTCCCGAAGAAGATTATGAAGTAAAACCTCCAAAATTATGTGACCTAATTACCCTCATTCCTGAAACTTCAGTGTATGGCAAAACTCTGTCAAATTCTCGTAATGACGGTATCTCCCCATTCTTTTCAAATGAACACAAACACACCATCTATCGAGTGGTGGATAAAGTTCCCTCAGTCGAACCAGAAAAAACCTGTTCCAGAGAACGCCACCTAGGCGCATCTTTCAATCCTTCTTGTAGAATAGACGTCTATAGGACATTCGTTAGGAAATTAAACTCCTCCGCTTTCCTTTTTCATACGAACAACAAGAAAAGATTACCAATCTTGACGAGCAAGTAAAATTCCTTTCTCGCCTGTCAAATCATGAATGCGAAAGCACTTCCTCTAATTTCAGAGATCAAGAACTAAAGTTCATAGCAGATTTAGATCCACTTTTTGAATCACTCGCCGACATGGATTTCCTCCCAATATCTATGATATTAATCCATCACAATGTCATTACAATGATCAATGAACTTGAGTTCTGGATAGAACGGGACCTGATGATTCCTATCATCATCCCTAGTAAAATTCCATTCTTTGTTGACCCCGCCTCTTACTTGATCTGAAAATTGCGAGATGTTTTTCCTAATTTCGCCAAGGAAAGAATCGATACATCCCTCTTCACTAAAAGAAAATACCTTCACATTAATCTTGTTCGAATCTTCACCTTTACCAAATACCCTTTCACTTCCACACAAAAAGCACAAATCAGTAAACTCGTTAGGATAATCAATTCTACAACCGGAGAACCTGATTCTCAGGAAGAGAAAACATTTGTGGAAGTCTTAGATAAACTCACTCACGATCTAAATTATAAAGACCAAGGGACACGCGATGGTTTGTCAAACCCTAAAAAGATAAGAAAGGCATATAATAGGTTAATCAGCGATCTTGTCAATTTGGGATATGAAGAACGAGAAGTCCTAGGGAAACTAGAGAATGGTCATTACTATCTAATTTATAATGTCATCTCGAAACTTTCAAAATGTTTTGTACTTAAAAACGTTCATTTGAGGGAGTAAATCTCGACCCTTTCCCTATGGAGGGATCAGAACGAATCGTAAAACAATTCTATCAGAAAAAGGTCGAAGCTCGCGACTTTAAATGAGCATATTTTAATACATATATTAATATAATAAATTCTTGAAAGCTTCCTTTAAAATAGAAAACGTTTTTAAATGTTGTCTAAAAATATGTGTGCGTCTAAAAGAATGTACACCTTTGGAAAAAAAAACGTTTAACTGAAACATTTGTACATTCTATAAACCAGCATCAGACAAAGATTTTAAAACACCCAAAAACATACTAAGTTCAATATCTTAGATTGATTATAAATGTCCCGCAAGAATTTGCGCGTTTCTTAAATTATTTATAACGCAACAAGGAACCAACAAGTAACTAGTTACAATAAGTATACTTAAGATTCGTACTTACAATTAATGGGATATTAGGAATTGATCTAGAGCATTAGGCTTAATCTTATAGAACAATAGGGACCATGTGTAAGTAATATGGTACTTAAGGACATGACACATATTCCTAGGGACCACTAAAACCTTCCATACCTCCCCCATGATTCAAAAATAAGGAGAAAATTTCTTCTTCTTCCCCTCTCCTCTCCAAAACCGGCCACCACCATGACCACCATGAAACCACCATCAAAACTCCACCAAAACTTGTGATCTTGTATCTTTTGAACTCCTATTTGCATGCTCTTCACAGTTGTACGATTATTTTCAAGTTTTATCCATCAAAACTAAGGTATGATCATAAAACCCATCTTAATCTTGAAAGGGCTTATTTCTTGAAGTTAGCTAAGTTAGCAACTAGAAATTAGTGCTTTCCTTGGTTAGATGCTTAGGAACTACATGCTACTACCACTAACTCATGATTCACACATGTTTGAATTTGCCAAAAGAATGAACTTTGACCAATTGATTAAGTCTAAAGTTTTGCTTGATCACTTGGCCATTCTTGCTTACTAGGATGCTTGTACTTGCTTGACTAGTCAAACTAGGCAATATGACTAGAGAATCATCATTTTGAAAATAGAAGTCTTGAATTAAACACATGAATGTGATGACTGTTTGTGCATAACCTAGCTTGTTCACCAATTAGGGAATGCTTGAAATAGTTTGGATCATGTATGCATGCATAAGTTAAAATGATGGCATGCGGAAACTTGGAAATATCATGTAAGGAAAAGACCTAAAAAGTCAACTTGAAGTATTGAGTCTTTTAAGCAAATTATTTTCAAAATTTTTATTCAAAAAAACCTTACTTCAATTTGTACTCCCAAAAGTCAAACCTTACTAAATATGATATGACCATAAGTTGTGAAATCTTGACATTTCAAACTTGGATAGCACCAAACTTTGTAAATGATAATATTTCACAATAAAATTGCCATCTCGAGACCATATTTTTTTTTCTAATGTTGATATTACCTTAGTATTAATAAAACTGATTATTCGTTGCTTGGGAACATTGAATGCTTAATGAAATCTTGGGATTGTCAAAGCCCTCACTTCGAAATTTCAAGAAGAAACTTCGAAACGTGCTTTGAATTTCTCTTCCTTAAAAGATCCATTATTTTTAAATGTTCTCAGGTACCATGTCACCGAAGAAGAAGCTAAGCCAAACACGACGTCTTACAGGACCTCTCGCCTATCTTAGTGCCACAACTCACTACGACCAGATGGCACACATCTGGAGAGACAAGAAGTTCGGCCGTTTAAGATATGTTGACTGGGACAAGTTACAGGTATTAGGATTCAGTATTGATGAGCCAGTATATATGGAGATGGTTACAGAGATCATGACCACCTACACATTTGAGACCGGGAGTAGAGTTGGAGATAGTTTGATCACATTTCGGTACATGGGCAGTTTATTCACCTTGACAATAGCCCAGTTTGCCCAGCACTTGGATCTGTACACCCCAGAGGAGATACATTCCCCTCTATTCACTAGTGGAGCCACCTCGATTTCCATCACGACCACACACGCCGAGGCATGGAGTCATTGGTCGCCAAAACCATATTTCTCGGGTATCAAGGCTACACAACTCAGAGACCCAGTCCTGCAAATCTTACACAAACTAATAGCTTGTTCACTTGATGGAAAACACACGACAAGCGGTCGAGTTGCAACATTTGATGTTTCCTTAATGGCAAGTATCCTCGAGAGAAAGAACATTCAGGTTGCACATTTAGTCGCCCAGCGGATCCTAGAGGAGAAAGATTTTGGTACAAAGAGATCTTACATGGGCCCAGTAATCACAAGACTTATCCGGCAAATGGGATTGCTTAGGACAGTGGAGGTAGAAAGATTTAAGAGCATGCCAGGATGGTGTGCCCAGCCAGTGGATTACTATTTTCTGAGAAGTATGGACATACTCCAGATTATTAGAGATGGCACTGTCTACATTAGGGCACGACTTTCGGATCCTGACAGTATTGACACATTGATACCAGGACTAGTTCTACAAAGTGAGGCAAAGAAAAGGAAACAGCCGAGAGAGCCTAGTGATTCAGATACAGACAAGGATGAGGATGAGAGTAATGATAATGATGATAATGACCTCCCACCACCACCACCAGCAGTACCACCGCCTGTTAAGGCAGGACCTTCCACCCATGCCCCCATAGTTCAGACACCAGCATACATCTATCACTATGGGACTCCCCCGGGTTCAGACTATTGGTATTGGCTGATGCAGATGTAGGTAAGATGTTATAAGGCAATAAGACAGTAGACAGCAGGGATACCCGTAAGCCCACTTCCTGACTTACCATGTGGATTGGGCCAAGCACCACCACACATATATCCCCCTGCAGTTCCTACTCCAGCACCTCATCCATATCCTGCCCATGGCCGTAATCTACCCCCTTGAACTATGCCTCCTAGACCACAGCCACCTCCATCACAGGCTCCCATCACAAGACATCCTGTTCCGTCAGTCGTTGGGTCAGTCAAGGTTCACACTTCGAGAGGCAGCAGGACATCCGGAGTCTCCGCTCGAACCATCACTGTTCAGAGTCACAGGATTGCTAGACATACCACCCCTACAGTTGTTTTCCCTGATCCAGTATCTTCTCACAGGCAGACAGACCTATTCAAAGGGCACACCCAGCAGGAATCACCTATGTACCCACTTGACAGCTTCGACATGCCTGCAGGACCTTTGGTAGATCAGCTGATACAAAATTGAGTCCTGACAATCGGTACACCAGAAGCAGGAGCTGACCATGATGCATCAGACAAAGGCACTCACTGTCAGTATGACGACTCTTCATCAGACGAGACCTCTCCTATACCTATCATGTCTACCGCAGCAGCTTCACCACCAGTAGAGCACTAGATTGCTCCACTTTCTGACTTCTTTCTACTTTCTAGCAGACTATATTACCATTAGTTGTATTGATGTACTATGGATGCATAGACATCACCTCTATCTATTTATTACTTTATTATGCTAAACTTTACTTTTCTTATTAGCAGCTATTATTTGATTGTTGAGTGGAATGTTTATTTGATCTAACTACTATTTATTGAAGACTAAAAGGAATCTGTGGACCTTGCCATGAAGGACGTCGATAGTACGCGTAACAAATCGGTAACCCGTCCTAAAATTCTCCATCTATTTAAAGCTTCGATTATATAATCCAATATCTCCAAAACTAAGTATGGGATCCCCAAAACCACATAACACTTACGTAACAATCCAGAAATAAGTAGAATCTCTAAGTGTGGGATACTTCGACAAGAGGTACTCAACAAATATGATTCGAACATTAGGGACAATGTTCCTCTAAGTGTGGGATATACGGTAGCAACCGGAAGTTTGACCTCTTGTCCGTAAAACATAAAATATTTTCATTAAAAGGCTAAAAATAGAGAAATTTTAAATTTTTCTTTTGGATTCAAAAGCAACATTTTTAGAACTTCTATTTCCCGAGAATATAAAATACAGTAAGAAACAAGTTCTCAAAGATAAAAAACTGTTTTAGAATAAGAGACAGACAAAAAGGGTGATGATGTGTAAACAGAGTTAAGTTTTATAAATGGGAGTACCTGCTTACTATACACAACACAGGCAAGAATACCTGGTCGTAATATAGTATAGCCTGATAAGTCCGAGTCGAACACGAGGAACGGATGTCAATATTAAATAAAATGGAAATTGTTGTAAATAAAAACAGTAAATAATGGGGGCGTTTTAGTTCTGATCGAACAATTGGCAAACAATTATAAAAAATGGTTTATTAAATAAAACTTAATTAAATAAAATTATGAAATGATAAAATAATTAATTAAATAGAATATTTAATTCAAATGATAAAAGAAATGTATTCACTTGAATTACTTTCCTTAGAATCCGGTTATCACTTTATTGAATTGCTCAAACAATGGATCTTATGGCGACATGACAAATAAGACAACTCCCTTTCCGAGGTAAGTTAATCTAATACAATTAAGAAAGACACAAAATTATTTTCAACACGTTAACATTCAAGTAACGTTGCCCACCAAATTGTATTATAAACTAAACCTACGCCTTTTATGTGATTTACTTTTGTGACTTGAATCAACAAAGTCTATAACCAATAATAGTTATCTTGTTCATTAATGATTAATACCGATTATTAACCCTAACCTGTCAAACTCAATATATTCAGCAATAATTGTTAACTAAAATCAACAATCATCAATAATCTATTAATCAAAAGGAATTCAATCTCAATTGACCCATAAACCACGTTAGGTAACCACTAATAATCAATCAACTATCAAGGATTAATAAATAAATGCATAAACATTCATAAAATCTGATAGTTTTCACAATTCAATAATCAAACCATCATCTAAGTATCATCATCCAAGTAAATACATAAAAGACTTAGTCAATCATATTGTTACAGAAACTCAGATTCATTGTGACAATCCTCCATTTAGGGTATTAATCATTTCTTAATTTCATGCATTACCTAGAGTAATTCCCTAATTAGTGAATTCAAAACGATTTCTATATGTTAAGTTTGTGAAACTTACTATGTGATACGTGATATATTAGATTCGTAGTTATATGTATATATATAATTATGTACGAAATGAACATATTCAACTTGACAAACTAAATACAAAAAAGTTGGTAATATAAAATAATTAATAATCCGAAAATTATTAATTACAAATATTAGATATTTATATTATTGAAATAATATAATAACTTATACGTTTTATATTAAACGTATCAAACGCGAATCGTAAAGTTCCAAAAAGAACTTCAAAATGCTTTTGAATAATTTTTGTTTGAAATTATTTTAGAGAAGTATTAGAACAAAAATAAAACGAAAACCGTTAGACTGCTTTTTAGGACGCATCATACACGAACAGAAACAATTATAAAACGTACCTAAAAGTCGAAAATAATAAAAGTATTTATTTTTCCGTTCCTGTTTTAGTATTTGGAACATTACCTTAAAATATAAATTCTGAATTCAACCGAAATCTGGTACACAAATAAACTGTACAGTCCCACTAAGGTGAATAATTTTATTAAAAGTTTTAAATAACATTATTTCATTTATTTTACTTATCAATTATAAAGTTGAAAATAAAATTTAAACAAACGAAAAATTGAGTGGGACACGTGGTACAAATAATTGGACCCGTACCTGAAATTAACGGGCTAAATATAACCCAACTAACTTCAATTATTGAGGGACCAACTCCTGTACACACCCATAACGTTTGAAATCTTCGACTGATACAATATATGATATACACTCCTTCTATCTTCAAACTCATACACCAAACATCAAATAATTGTGAACACCTAAATTTCCTCTGGCTTCTCCATCGAACAGAAGCAGCAGCAGCTAGGAAGGAGTAGGGAAAATAATAATAATAATAATAATAATAATATTAATCTTCTTCCTCACAACCAACTTCAAACACCTTAACCACAAATAAAACCATGAAAACTTAACATAAAACTCGTAATAATCATCATCATCTCGTTTTCGTCATCATCACAGGAGCATCATCAATCATCTCCAAAATCATCATCATCTTCATACAAATAGTCATTGTGAGGATAATTTTTTCCATTTCTATTTCATTTATATAAATTATTATGATGATGAAATTGTTGTAAAACTATGTTAAAATTTTATTATAATAGGTTTAGATATGATGATTGTGGTTGGTTAACATGTAAAAACGAATTTAAAAGAAAAATTATGTGTTAAATTTGAGGTAAGAATTGGACAGAAAACATAAAAATGGGTTACGGACAAAAGCAAATTTTACAAAAAAAAAAATTAACACATATATGTATATTTTAAGTAGATTATAAACAAAGAAATTAGTTGGCTAAGTGGTTAATGGCGTTGGGTATGGAACGAGAGGTCACAGGTTCAAAACTTGTGACCTATTTTAATTTCATTTCTTTTTAAACAAACTGGTATTAAGTGGTTAAATACATATACTAAGCATTCTATACACAAAAGCAGGCAATAGCCTACTGGTTTGTTCTTGTGGTTTGAAGCTAAAGGTCACAGGGTCGAACCCCACCTGTGACCTGTTTTAAACCTGTGAATTCACTCAACATTCAATGTTGACGGTTTACTATGTTTTTCAGGGAATTAGGACTCAGGTACTCCTGCATGCATAAAGGACGTAGGCTACCCAGACTATTTATGATGCTACTTTTGGGACACTTGGATTTCCTTTGTATTACCAATTACATTGGTTATACTTACGAAATCCCTCTTTTATAAACTCATGTTTTGTAAACTTATGTTGTTCTACAACACCACTACTTGTACGACTTTGTAAGTCGTACCCTTTTTGTAATAACGTTTAAACCTATGGCATCTTAAATTAATATGTTCTGTATGATCATATGCTCTGATACAATGAATGCACTATTGTAACGTCAGCACCCCCGCTGTTAAACTGTAACTTAAAATGCTTCCGCTAATTAACTAAAGCTTCCGCTAAACCATTTATAAACACGATTACCGATTTTGGGGGTGTGACAGAACTTGGTATCAGAGCCATTGGTTATAGAGAACTAGAAGTCTTTAAGTGACTGAAAATCTTAGAGACCTAGACTATAGCCTTGGCTAACACATTTCTGCATTCATACTTTGCATACGTCTAACACGACACACACAATTGCCCTTGTCACAGTTATGTCTAGGCAGTTTCCGATCTACATCTCAGAGTCAGAGGAGGATCCTGACTATGCTAGTGATGACCCTTCTGAGGAGGTCTACCCACCCACATTTCCTAGAGCTACTTCAGATGGCACTATAGGCACTCCACCATCACCACCCACTGATCCCGCTACTCGTATGCTAGGATCTACTTTCATGGCGACTCGTCATTTTGGAGAGTCTTCACGTGGGCCTGGATTGTGTAGGACTGCTAGGATGAGTGTTAGATCCCCACCTGTAGGACCCTTGGCACCTCGTGACAAGGATCCGATGACTGAGGAGAGAGAGATACCTTGTGATCAGCAGTCATTACAGAGGACTAGAGTCCCGCATCTTGACTGGATGCCGCGTATACTACGCTACTGGAGGACACTTGAGAGGATTCCTTCCACTTTCGAGACTGGGGAGTCATCTCACTCATCGACCCCCTTACATCTGACTGAGGAGCCTTTGGAGCTCACTATCCCTACTGTAGTTGCAGTTGTCCGTACCCTTCTTGGATTTCATTATGGTACGCAGGATTCTATCAGAGAGTTGCACAGTGATGCCTCTCGACTGGACGGTGATGTACTCACTATCTATGGGCGCCTTGCCACTTCTGAGGTACACATTGAGATGGATCGAGAGTCAGCCGATGCGACTAGGGCACGTCTGATTAGGCTTGAGAGACGTCTGGGGATAGTAGGTTCTGCAGTTGGAGTTTGTGTAATGATGGCAGCTGTTAGGATGGTTGTAGGGATGTTTCTAGCATATTTCTATTAGATTCACCATGTCAGGATGGTATCTATGATGTATTAGGATTGTAGCTATGACGTAGTAGGGAAAAACTTTTGACTAGATGGATGTATAGGTTAAATCCATAACATTTTGTAGATCATGTTTGATTCGATGGGTGTATTTTCTCTTTATTGTAAATCCCATCCTTGTACAAAACTTATGTAACACCTTTTGACTTATATATGATATGTAACTTATGTTTAGTTTATGTCACTGTGTACACTGTGAGTGATATCAATTGGTGATTGATTATCATACTATGTCTATATTTATCACATACCTTATGAGTGATGATTTGATTAGGGTATCTTACGAGTGTTTCTTGTGTGTGATTGGGACTGAATCATGCCGCCTAAGCGTAGGAATACCCGGAACGTCCGAAGAAACCCTTCACCACCTCCTGCTGTTGAGGAGACGACTGAACAAATGGTCAACCGAAGGATTGCTGAAGCACTTGCTCAGTATGACACTGACCGAAACCGTAGCGACAGGGTCAGCGGTAGCAGAAATACCGAACCTGTAGTATCTGACGGTAACCCTGAGAGTACCCAAAGAGGATGTTCGTACAAAACATTCCTAGCTTGCAAACCGAGCCACTTTCGTGGTACTGAGGGTGCTATTGGAATCATTCATTGGATAGAGAAAATGGAGTCTGTGCTTGATATTAGCAACTGTGCTCGTGATTGCATGGTAAAGTATGCTACCTGCACATTTTCTGATAAGGCATTGACATGGTGGAATAGCCAAGTTCAAGCACTTGGACGCACGACCGCCCACTCGATGACATGGGAAACTTTGAAAACCATGGTCGTGGAAGAATTTTGTCCCCGCAGTGAGCTGCAGAAGATTGAGACTGAGCTCTGGGACATTACTATGGTTGGTACTGATATCACTGGATATACCACCAGATTTCAAGAACTGGCACGCCTTGTACCACACATGGTCACACCTGAGTACAAGCGCACTGAGAGGTATATCTGGGGATTAGTGCCACAGATTAGAAGCTTGGTGACTTCGTCTAATCCTGCCACCTTTAAGAGTGCTGTGGAACCAGCACAGCGCTTGACAGAGGAAGCAATCTGAATGGGAACCCTTACTAAGAAAGCTGCTTCGGGAAAGGTTGAATCCAGCAGTGCTGATGCTGGAAAGGGAAAAGGTAAGTGGAATGACCGTCAAGGTCAGCAGAACAAGAAACCGACCGGAACCACGAAAGCTTACCTTGCCACGACTGCTGAACAAAAGACTTACTTAGGGAACAAGCCCAAGTGTGGCAAGTGTGAACGTCACCATGATGGTGATTGTATCTTCTGTGGGAATTGCAAACGCTAGGGGCATCTGGCCCAATACTGTAGATCGAACCCTACTACTCAAACAAATAGGGATCGACCAGCTAATGGATGTTTCGAATGTGGCGAACAAGGTCACTTCCGAAACAAGTGCCCTAAACTTAACCGCGACAACCAAAACAATCAGAACCGCAATGCAAACCCGAACAACAACAACCGTGGTAACACCAACAACCAACCAGCTCGAGGTCGTGCGTTTGTCATTGGAGCACAGGAGGCACGCCAGGACCCCAACACTGTCACTGGTACGTTCCTAGTTAACAACCATTATGCCTCTGTGTTATTTGATTCAGGCGCCGATTTGAGTTTTGTGTCTACGGAATTTAGACCACTATTAGACATTAAATCCCGTAAACTAGATAACAAGTACACTTTAGAACTAGCCGATGGTAGGTTGATTGAATCAGGAGAAATAGTACCAGGATGTACTCTAACATTGGAGAGTCATCCTTTCAAAATAGACTTACTACCGGTTGAGTTGGGAAGCTTTGACATCGTAGTCGGTATGGACTGGTTGTCGAAGAATCGTGCGGAGATTGTTTGTTTTGATAAAATGGTACGTTTACCATTGATAACTGGAGAAACCTTGGTGATACAAGGAGATAAGAGGACGAGTGCCGTTAAAATAATCAATTGCTTAAAGGCCACTAAGTATCTCCGAAAGGGATACCAAGCGTTTTTAGCACATGTTGTAGAAAAGAGACCCGAGGAGCAAAGGTTAAGTGATATACCTGTAGTGCGAGACTATCCGGGAGTGTTTCCTGATGATCTGCCAGGATTACCACCTCCGCGACAAGTCGAGTTTCGCATCGATCTGGTGCCTGGAGCCGCACCAATCGCTCGCTCACCTTACCGATTAGCTCCATCAGAAATGCAAGAACTGTCTACACAGTTGCAGGAGCTCTTAGACTTAGGATTCATCCGACCGAGCTTTTCACCTTGGGGAGCTCCGGTTTTGTTTGTCAAGAAGAAGGATGGATCTATGCGGATGTGTATTGACTACCGAGAGCTGAATAAGGTAACTATTAAGAACCGATACTCGTTACCTCGCATAGATGATCTGTTTGATCAGTTACAAGGATCGAGTTACTACTCGAAGATCGATCTACGTTCTGGTTATCATCAACTGAAGGTTCGAGAAGAGGATGTACCGAAGACCGCGTTCAGGACTCGTTATGGTCATTATGAGTTCCTAGTCATGCCGTTTGGATTGACTAACACGCCTGCAGTATTCATGGATCTCATGAACCGAGTGTGCAAACCTTATCTTGATAAGTTTGTCATTGTGTTTATTGATGACATCCTGATTTACTCGAAAACGAAAGAGGATCACGAACAACACTTGAAACTTATCCTCCAACTACTCGAGAACGAGAAGCTGTATGCTAAGTTCTCCAAATGTGAATTTTGGATTAGAGAGGTTCATTTCCTTGGTCACGTGATAAATGATAAAGGAATTCATGTGGACCCGTCCAAAATTGAGGCGATCAAAAATTGGGAAGCTCCAAGGACCCCAACCGAGATTCGACAATTTCTTGGTCTGGCTGGGTATTACCGTCGATTTATCGAAAATTTTTCCAAAATAGCCTAGTCACTCACCACATTAACCCAAAAGGATAAGAAATTCGAATGGGGTGAAAAACAAGAAAACGCCTTCCAACTGTTGAAACAAAAGTTGAGCACCGCACCAATCTTATCTTTACCCGAGGGAACAGAGAACTTCATTGTTTACTGTGATGCCTCACACCAAGGATTAGGGTGTGTTCTCATGCAAAACGACAAAGTTATTGCTTATGCATCTCGTCAATTGAAAATTCACGAGAAGAATTATACAACTCATGACTTAGAGTTGGGAGCCGTCGTCTTTGCACTCAAGATTTGGAGACACTACCTATATGGTACGAAGTGTACGATCTTCACCGATCACAAGAGTTTACAACACATATTCGACCAGAAAGAACTCAACATGAGACAGAGACGTTGGGTCGAATTGCTAAACGATTACGACTGTGAGATTAAGTACCACCCGGGCAAGGCTAATGTAGTAGCGGATGCTCTGAGTCGTAAAGAGAATGTTAAACCTCGCAGAGTTCGAGCCTTAGTATTAACAATCCACTCGAATCTTATTACTCAAATTCGTGACGCACAACGAATAGCTTTCACCACCGAACGCATGAGAGACGAATCCCTGAGGGGAATGGAGAAACAACTCGAAACCAAAGGAAATGGAGTGTTATACTTCATGAATCGAATTTGGGTACCGTGCGACGATGAACTACGCAAACTGATTTTGGACGAAGCTCACAAGTCCAACTACTCGATTCATCCTGGTGCAGATAAGATGTACCAAGATGTGAAAGGTTTCTATTGGTGGCCAAACATGAAAAGCGACATCGCTACTTATGTCAGCAAGTGTCTAACTTGTTCAAAGGTCAAGGTTGAGTATCAAAAACCTTCAGGACTTTTGCAACAACCAGAAATGCCAAAATGGAAATGGGAGCACATAACGATGGACTTCATCACAAAACTACCAAAGACATCAACTGGAGTTGATTCAATATGGGTGATTGTCGATCGATTGACGAAATCAGCCCACTTCGTTGCTATCAAAGAGTCTGACAAACTAGAGAAACTGGCGAAGATCTATATCAAAGAGATCGTTTCTCGACAAGGTGTACCATTGTCCATTATATCTGATAGAGATAGCAGATTCACATCTTGCTTCTGGCAATCACTACAACACGCTTTAGGTACTCGACTCGACATGAGTACGGCCTATCATCCACAAACTGATGGCCAGAGTGAACGAACGTTTCAAACGCTCGAGGACTTATTGAGAGCGTGTGTGATTGACTTTGGAGGAAACTGGGATACTCACCTCCCATTAGCCGAATTCTCCTATAACAACAGTTATCACACCAGCATACAAATGGCTCCATTCGAAGCACTGTATGGACGCAAATGCCGATCACCACTCTGCTGGGCAGAGTTGGGTGACAGACAACTATCCGGACCAGAGCTTGTCCAGGAAACCACGGACAAGATATCTCAAGTACTCAACCGATTGAAATCGGCAAGAGACAGACAAAAGAGTTACGCCGATAACCGTCGTAAACCTCTTGAGTTTCAAGTAGGAGACAAAGTCCTACTCAAAGTATCGCCCTGGAAAGGGGTAGCACGATTTGGCAAACGAGGAAAACTTAACCCGCGATATGTTGGACCTTTTGAAATCCTTGCGAGGATTGGTCCTGTCGCTTACAAACTAAAGTTTCCACAAGAGCTTAGTAGCATACACGACACTTTTCATGTGTGTAACTTGAAGAAGTGTCTTTCCGATGAAACACTTATCATCCCTCCTGACGAAGTTTTTATCAACTCAAAACTTAACTTTGTGGAGAAACCTATCGAAGTAACCGATACAAAAACACAGAAACTCCGCCACAAATGAATCAAACTTGTCAAGATTCGTTGGAACTCGAAACATGGCCCAGAGTTTACTTGGGAACGCGAGGATGAGATACGAAAGAAATACCCTCACCTGTTTGAACAAACACCGGTCACGAACAACTCAACTTAAATCTCGGGACGAGATTTCGCTAACGGGGGGAGAATGTGACAATCCTCCATTTAGGGTATTAATCATTTCTTAATTTCATGCATTACCTAGAGTAATTCCCTAATTAGTGAATTCAAAACGATTTCTATATGTTAAGTTTGTGAAACTTACTATGTGATACGTGATATATTAGATTCGTAGTTATATGTATATATATAATTATGTACGAAATGAACATATTCAACTTGACAAACTAAATACAAAAAAGTTGGTAATATAAAATAATTAATAATCCGAAAATTATTAATTACAAATATTAGATATTTATATTATTGAAATAATATAATAACTTATACGTTTTATATTAAACGTATCAAACGCGAATCGTAAAGTTCCAAAAAGAACTTCAAAATGCTTTTGAATAATTTTTGTTTGAAATTATTTTAGAGAAGTATTAGAACAAAAATAAAACGAAAACCGTTAGACTGCTTTTTAGGACGCGTCATACACGAACAGAAACAATTATAAAACGTACCTAAAAGTCGAAAATAATAAAAGTATTTATTTTTCCGTTCCTGTTTTAGTATTTGGAACATTACCTTAAAATATAAATTCCGAATTCAACCGAAATCTGGTACACAAATAAACTGTACAGTCCCACTAAGATGAATAATTTTATTAAAAGTTTTAAATAACATTATTTCATTTATTTTACTTATCAATTATAAAGTTGAAAATAAAATTTAAACAAACGAAAAATTGAGTGGGACATGTGGTACAAATAATTGGACCCGTACCTGAAATTAACGGGCTAAATATAACCCAACTAACTTCAATTATTGAGGGACCAACTCCTGTACACACCCATAACGTTTGAAATCTTCGACTGATACAATATATGATATACACTCCTTCTATCTTCAAACTCATACACCAAACATCAAATAATTGTGAACACCTAAATTTCCTCTGGCTTCTCCATCGAACAGAAGCAGCAGCAGCTAGGAAGGAGTAGGGAAAATAATAATAATAATAATATTAATCTTCTTCCTCACAACCAACTTCAAACACCTTAACCACAAATAAAACCATGAAAACTTAACATAAAACTCATAATAATCATCATCATCTCGTTTTCGTCATCATCACAGGAGCATCATCAATCATCTCCAAAATCATCATCATCTTCATACAAATAGTCATTGTGAGGATAATTTTTTCCATTTCTATTTCATTTATATAAATTATTATGATGATGAAATTGTTGTAAAACTATGTTAAAATTTTGTTATAATAGGTTTAGATATGATGATTGTGGTTGGTTAACATGTAAAAACGAATTTAAAAGAAAAATTATGTGTTAAATTTGAGGTAAGAATTGGACAGAAAACATAAAAATGGGTTACGGACAAAAGCAAATTTTACAAAAAAAAAAAATTAACACATATATGTATATTTTAAGTAGATTATAAACAAATAAATTAGTTGGCTAAGTGGTTAATGGCGTTGGGTATGGAACGAGAGGTCACAGGTTCAAAACTTGTGACCTATTTTAATTTCATTTCTTTTTAAACAAACTGGTATTAAGTGGTTAAATACATATACTAAGCATTCTATACACAAAAGCAGGCAATAGCCTACTGGTTTGTTCTTGTGGTTTGAAGCTAAAGGTCACAGGGTCGAACCCCACCTGTGACCTGTTTTAATTCCTTTTTTTTTTTTTTTTTTTTTAATAACTTGTTACAAATACATATATATAATATACTTGGTAATTTATAAATACATTAACGCGTACGAAATACAAATACTAAAAAGTTATAAAAGTTATAAAATCTAACGATACAAAGTTTGGGACAAAATTGTACACGACCGCGGGACATTATTTTGACACAGACAATTTATAATATAACTTTTTAGGCCAAACGGGCCAAATCTAAATTGGATCAAAAATGGTATTTTGATAACGGGTCAAAATGATTTGCTAAACGTACTTGTGCCAAACTATTTGGGCCACACATATTTGGGCCAGACTACTAGACTTCGATATTGGGCCGAGCCCAACGAGCCACGAAATTTCAAATTGCAAACATTAAAACGGGTTACATATATATATACGTGACGAGTAAATGAGACAAATAAAAATGGTAACGCGACAACTAGATTATACATATAGTGGACGATTATAATTTATATATAATTATATAAATGAACTAAGACAATCGTATTAGAACTAAGTTATTTTTTTATAACTACTATAATTATGTTTTAAAAACATAAACAACAATGATAAACAAGATATACATATATATATACGCGACATTAACAAATGAATAATATATATATATATATATATATATATACACGGCAACGACAATTGATATATATAAGAATATATATATTTAACTAATAAGTATATGTAAATATATACCAGTACGCAACGTTTAGTTCAACGTAAATATCACCAACAACTAAGGTATTATAAACATCTCAACTCAACAATTGGTCCATATACTTATGTAAAGTATATTTAATTGTGCTTAGGTATTTGAGAGGCACATTCGGACTACAGTATTTCTAGTTGTACTAGCTGAAGACCGCTACACGTGAGTTCACAGCCCCTATCTTTTACTTGTTTTAAATGCTTTTAAAACCAGGGGTGGAAAACATAGAACTATGTGCTATTACATGCTACTTGTTTTATATAATTGCTTGACATGCTTTTATATCGAATTGATTGGTAATGCTTATTGCTTTATAAATCAACTGTTAACTACATGAAACGTTTTCACAACTATTTTGGGAATAAGACAACGAATCTTGGTACGATCCTAGGTTTACGCGAAGTAGTTGTAGTGCACATAAGTCCCAGTGCTTGCAACCTATAACCATTAGCTAGGTGACTCTAGCCACTGAGTATACAGATAGTACTGTCGATTTGACAAACCTCCCACTGATATAACTCGTTGGTCATTCCAACCACACGACGGCAGTCGTAACGAGGAGTGTATACTTACCGTGTTACTGAGGCAACAACATCAACTAGTCGTGGTTTGGTTATAGTACTAGGTATCGTTACTTTAACTCTAAAGGTTTAGCTCACCTTAGAGGGATCATAGTCTATGTTTCCCATATAACTAAACAACAAAACTATAACTTGATTTGGGAAGGGTATTCCCTGCGATAACTAATAGGACATGTGTTCCTACGCATGATTTCTTTATAGGAAACGTTTACCTTGATTGGATAAACTTGGTTTCCCGACAAAACAACATTTATATGGAAATGTTTACTTGATTGTTAAACCTGTGTTTCCTACATCTATTTATATGGAAATGTTTGCTTGACTGTTAAACCTGTGTTTCCTACAACTGTATATATGAAATTGTTTACTTGATTGTTGAACTGTATTTCTTGCAACCATTATTAGGAAACGTTTATGATTAAACTTGTGTTTCCTAACACCTCGACTGAATTGTAGTAAGAATGACATTCTTACAGTAAAATAGGAAATGTTTTCTTTAATAAGAACACTTGTGTTTCCGGCTATACATATAAACATTATGTTTGAGTACATGAATGATTTATACAAAACTTGGTTTAACTACTTTTATACTAAACTTGTGAATTCACTCAACATTCAATGTTGACGGTTTACTATGTTTTTCAGGGAATTAGGACTCAAGTACTCCTGCATGCATAAAGGACGTAGGCTACCCAGACTATTTATGATGCCACTTTTGGGACACTTGGATTTCCTTTGTATTACCAATTACATTGGTTATACTTACGAAATCCCTCTTTTATAAACTCATGTTTTGTAAACTTATGTTGTTCTACAACACCACTACTTGTACGACTTTATAAGTCGTACCCTTTTTGTAATAACGTTTAAACCTATGGCATCTTAAATTAATATGTTCTGTATGATCATATGCTCTGATACAATGAATGCACTATTGTAACGTCAGCACCCCCGCTGTTAAACTGTAACTTAAAATGCTTCCGCTAATTAACTAAAGCTTCCGCTAAACCATTTATAAACATGATTACCGATTTTGGGGGTGTGACATTCATAATCAATACCGAAATCATAATCAAATGAAAAAGGATTAAAGTATTCAAACCGAGAAACCGAAATAATGATTGAACAATCGAAAGAGGCTTTAATTCTACTTGCTTCTACCTTCAAAATGCTCCTGAAATGAGGCTATAATGAGTGCAAAAATGGCTGGAGAGAATTAGGAAATGATAACCCCCAAAACGAAGTGAATTAGGGCTTTTTAAGTTTTCTGTTGAAACCATCCATACGCCGTATGGATTTCCATACGCCTATGGATGAAAAAGCCCAGCAGGCAAAGCCCGCGTAACTGGGATCCGGCTCACACAATCCATACGCCCTATGGATTTCCATAAGCCGTATGGATTGAAAAATCCAACTTTTCAACAATCGACTTTCTTCTTCAATACTTCAACCTTTTTAGCTTCTTTTCTTCAATATAAACTCGATTTCCGTTCCTTTTCCAATTCAAGCTCCAATAAACTCCTATTTGCAAATATGAACAAAATAAGTATCGTATTCAAATAAAATGCATAAGAAATCTATTAAACAAGGGGGTAATTAGTATTATAATTTAGTATATTTTGGCGTTCTTCAAACATCCCCCACTTGAATCCTACTTGCCCTCAAGTAGACTATCAATTAAAACCTTCAAAAACTTTCAATATGAACGGCAAATAAAAGTATAAAAGGACTTACATACCACCTAGTATTTCACAAACCAAATTCTTATCCTAAAATTGCTTCTACTATACCGCTTAGTAATCAAGAAACTCTTCTAGGAAACAAATCCTCATATATTATTAGGTATAAAAGGTAACTCACAATGATTACAATATCGTTTTCCACCTAAACAATCTATAATTCAGAAATTGAGCTCAACTTATTATTATTCTAGCAGGCTGTTTCCCTTGATTTTCAATAGCAAAATACCCTCATAAAACTAGCGTGCCACAATTCTCCACATAATGAATATCAAAATAAATCAATCTTTTTTCAAACCAAGACATTGGTGACAGGTCTGTACCTTAGTACAACAGAGCGACATAACTTGGCTTTGGTTTTTCAGTTCATGAGTCCTTTGTACTCTTTTCTTTCTATCTATATTTTTCTATATATATCAAATATACTGACGGAAACCAGGTCTGTACTTACATACAACAGAGGAGACAACACCCAGTATATTCCTAAATGATGATAATCAGGATCTCAAAATTATGGATTATAACACGCTATCATATAAGGATTAAGACTAAGGTCATACCTTGCTAAAAGATCCTCTTAGGATAAATTCTACTTTATACATTAAATTTCTTAAAAGCTCAATAACCTTCATATAGATTGCCTATCGATACATCATATGATGAATTATCTAATATTTAACATTAAGTTCATGTCATCCTTTGAATTCCCACATGTGTTACAAGATTTGCTAAACTTTACACAGAAAACAATTTTAAAAGAAAAATTTTGGGCTTGAAAAATGACTGACATAGAATGCCCTTTAACTCAATATTTACCATTCATATCCTAAGGATAAACAAACTTCTTTTCCCCCATCCCCCACTTTAAAAATATGCAATGTCCTCATCGCAAAGTAAACAATAACATAGGGACTAGAAAAGAAGTGAACAGAAACTCCCCTGAGCTATCTTCAATATACAAGCTAGACTGCCGCCTTCAAACAAGGAGCATCTTTTTCCATGAGCTTTATTAACACAAAACAAAACAAAATCAATAATTAAGAAAAACAACGGGTTGTCTCCCGAAAGCACTTTTGTTTATCACGTCGGTAAGTTCGACACTTTGCTCCATGACTTAAGTGAAATTTATCTCCAAATCCCTTTTGGAGTCCCTTGCGTCACCATAATATTTCTTCAAACGACTTCCATTCACCTTGAATGCCGTACCAGAATGACCTTTCAAATCAACAGCACCAAATGGATAAACCTTTTCAACTACGAAAGGTCCTGTCCAACGAGTCTTCAACTTCCCAGGAAACAAATGCAAACGAGAATTGTATAAGAGCACTTTGTCACCTTGCTCAAATGAGTTATTCGATCTAAGACGTGCATCGTGCCATTTCTTGGTGTGTTCCTTAAACAGTCGAGCATTATCATATGCATTTGTCCTTAACTCTTCTAGTTCCTGCAACTGAGCCAGTCACTCTTTCCCAGCTGCATCATCATCGAAATTGCATTGCTTCAATGTCCAATACGCTTTGTGTTCCAACTCAAACAGTAGGAGACAAGCTTTCCCATAAATGAGTCGGTACGGCGTGGTTCCAATGGACGTTTTGAAAGCAAACCTTGCGGCCCATAATGCATCATCCAGTTTATTCGACCAATCCTTCGGATTTCCATCAACTGAACATTCTAAAATACGCTTCAAACCGCGATTAGTCACTTCTACTTGTCCACTAGTCTGTGGGTGATAAGCAGTGGAGAACTTGTGATTGACTTCATGTCGCACCCCCAAATTCGGGTAGCGGAAGCGAATCGGGTCGGGGCGCGACTAATCAATATACACAGCACAAAAGATATAATGAACGACCACTATATGCGTTGTTTTACATTGATATTGTTAAAACAAAAGTTTACATCAAAATATTGTTTACATTAGCTCAGTTTGAAAATGAGAGATTTAAGTACATAATTAATCTATACAAAATATAATAATGCAGCTAAAATCTCTGATTGTTTGTATGCTGACTCGAGCTAATAGATCTTGATTGAGCAGTCCAACCTACTGCTGGTCACCTGTGATACATGCTAAAATTGGTCAGCGAAACGCTGGTGAGCTCACAGGTTTGTATGTCACACATATTTGTATGAACCGCAAGATTTAATTGAATTTAAAATGCAATTAAGCAAAATAAAAGTTATACAGCCATGAGCACATAGTCTGAGCTTAACTTGAGCGTCAGGTTCAATTAAGGAAACCTAACCGAGTTGCCTCCTACGAGTGCCTAATCTACACTCGTCTTCCCAAATGCTAATACGTCCGTTAGACTAGTTAGTGCGTGCTAACCCGGACGAGGATTGTCAATCCTATATGATATCATATACTAACATTCACGCTACAGATGTATTACCAGACTATGCTATGGAGGGCTTTAGTGATTAGTTGAAAACAACTCATGTAGTATTTGATTGATTGGTACTTGCGTTCAACTTGTAAAATAAAACGAGCAATAATATCACACCCCTGATTGAAAAGCAGTAAAATAGGGGCCATGAGACTCACCTGAGCCTTGAGTGTTTAAATTAATAAACTTGAATTGATTAGCGGTGGATTGATGTCCGAAGACTTGTAACCTGAGGGTGTCCAAGACACACAATGGTTATAACATGAGTAGGCATCTTGAAAGACTGCCCTTGTAGTTGTTCATCCAACTTAGAATGTCCAAATTACTACGATTTGGTTGATTGAATTATCCAAATTACTACGATTTGGTTGTTTGACTTGTGTTTTGAAAACGTGTACGACCGTCGGTGAATTGGTTGTATAAATAATTTCATTATTACTTTCATGATTTTGAAGTGTTATACTTAAAAGTAAGTTCCAATGTGTCTTAGAAGTCATGTCGCATTCGTGTTTGATGTTATACAAGTTTAGCACTTTGTGTGAAGGTTTAGATGTAACACTGTTACTCGTGACCCTAGGGTAAGGGCGAAGCCCGTTAATGACGGGGGTCCGGGGGCAGCGCCCCTGGTAGCGGGGTCCAAGGGGTGGCAGCCCCTGGCGGGGTCCAAGGGGCAGAGCCCCTGGCTGGGGTCGAGCTAAATTTGGGTGAAATTTTTATTTCTACTAAATTGCTTTGGTGAAAAACGCATCTGGACTTGAATTTGGGTGAAATCGAGTGATAAAATTTGTATTTTCTTGGTTCTGTTTCATGCGACATAGCGTGCGACATACGGCTTTGTGTCGCTAAGTGCGACATAGTCTGTTGTGTCGCAGATCATGTCTGCGACATAAGGGCTTGTGTCGCTAAGTGTGACATACGCAATTTAATGCGACGTAGGGCGTTGTGTCACTATATGCGACGTCCGTAATTTCTGCGACATAGCTATTTATGTCGCTATATGCGACATCCGTGATTAGTGCGACATAGTGGCTTATGTCGCTATATGCGACATAAGGTCTGATTTAGCGACATAAAGGCTTATGTCGCAGGTGGCATGGAGCCTCGGCGACATAACGCGCTGTTGGCCGGAAAATGAGCCGAAAAGGTGTTTTCCGGCCTCCGTTTGACCTGAGACTTTTACCCAACCCATATTTGGACATTTCAAGCGTAACTAAACAATTATAAGCTGAAAACAATAGAAAATGAGAGGTGTCGGGATTTGTCGGAAACTTACAAAGTGGTGAATCGAGAATCCAAAAAGATGGAAACGTAGATCGTGACGCGGTGGTTACTTTTTTTCAAATGAACGAGATGATTCGAGGTGGTTTAGTGGTGTTATTTTGTGATTTTAAGTGATGGTGGTGGTGGTTTTTGATGAGAGAAAGGGAGAGAGAGTTTGGTGGTGATGATGATATTGAAATTAGGGAAAGGGGTGGGTTCTCCCCCCCCTTGGTGGCTGATTTCGGTGGGGGCCCACCGAAGTGTGGGTCTCCACTTTTTAACTCCGTGTATTCGCGCTCCGTGCGGCGTTCGTTTAAACGTTAATTAATTATTTTATACGTTTAAATATATGTTTTAAAATACAAATGTTTATTCAATATTTTTGTTGAAGTATTTTACCAATACTTAATAACTTAAATAATTTTGTTTGTTTGTGTGTTAAATGTCTAAGTCGCGTTGACGTTTATTATACGATACGAAATGTAGTTGAAATATTATCAAAATAATATTTTGGGTATGATATCGTTATTAAATAATTCTATATTATTTAATAAAATTGATCACCAACGTCCGTATTCACTTGAACCGAATTACATTCGATTTGGAACTTGTACGATTTAATTAAATCGCATATTCGTATATATTTAACAATATATATATTTCGATACATTAATTAGCCTAAACCAACTAATTAAATGTATTAACAGAGAGTTAGGCACTAATTACTAGTCCCAATTTGGCGGGTGTTACACTTCATATCTCTTCAAAACTTTCTCCAATTGCGCATTTGCAAAATGCGTTCCACGATCACTAATCAACGCCTTAGGAGTTCCAAATCTCGAAAACAGCTGCTTGAGGAACTTAATCACCACTCGTGCGTCATTAATCGGTAATGCTTTTGCTTCAGCCCACTTTGAAACATAATCGACAGCCACAACTATATACTTATTTCCCTTGCTAGGTGGAAATTCTCCCATAAAGTCGATTCCCCAGACATCGAAAATTTCACTAACCATAATAGGATTTTGTGGCATCTCATCTCTTTTAGAGATTCTTCCCGTTCGTTGGCAAGTATCGCATTCCTTCACAAACTCATACGCATCCTTGTAGACAGTTGGCCAATAAAATCCTGCCTCAAACACCTTCCTAGTTGTGTATGATGGCCCATGATGTCCTCCCGTAGGACCGTTGTAGCACTGACTTAGAATCTTTATGCATTCTTCTCCATGAACGGACCTCCTCACCATACCATCAGCGCATTCCCTAAACAAAAACCGATCTTCCCAAAAGTAATGTCGCAAAGCCGAGAAAAATCTCTTCCTTTCGTTGTACTTCATTTCGGTGCGAAGAGTTTTTGTAACTAGAAAATTTGCGTAATCAGCAAACCATGGCAGTCCATTCATAATAACCTTCAGTAGACTCTCATCAGGGAATGTATCCTTAATCTCTGCTTCAACCAACTTATCTAACTCGGGATTTTCCAACCTTGAAAGGTGATCAGCGGCTAAATTCTCAGCTCCCTTCTTATCACGAATCTCGATATCGAATTCTTGTAGTAGCAGAATCCATCGTAGCAATCTTGGCTTCGCATCTTGTTTGCTAAATAAGTACCTCAATGCCGAATGATCGGTAAACACTACAGTCTTTGATAGGATCAAATAAGACCGAAACTTATCAAAAGCAAACACAAATGCAAGTAGTTCCTTTTCGTTCGTAGTGTAATTCTCTTGCGCGTTTGTTAAGGTTCTACTAGCATAATAAATAGGTTGAAACTTCTTATCAATCCTTTGCCCTAACACTGCTCCTACAGCATAATCACTAGCATCGCACATTAGTTCAAATGGGAGATCCCAATTTGGACTAATCATGATGGGTGCTGATACTAACCTTTCTCTCAAAAGATTGAATGCATCAAGACATTCCTTGGAAAACTCAAACTTAGCATCTTTTTCCAACAGTTTGTTCATCGGACGAGCTATCTTGGAAAAATCCTTAATGAATCGTTTGTAGAACCCAGCATGTCCTAAAAAACTTCGTATTCCCTTGACATTTGTTGGGGGTGGCAGCTTTGCTATTGCCTCAATTTTGGCTTGGTCTAATTCAATCCCAACACTTGAAATCTTGTGTCCTAATACGATTCCTTCACGTACCATGAAATGGCACTTCTCCCAATTTAGAACAAGATTCGAACTCTCGCACCTTTGCAACATCTTTTTCAGATTTGCTAAACAATTGTCAAAAGAATCTTCAAAAATGAAGAAATCATCCATGAATATCTCCATGCTATCCTCCACCATGTCATCAAAAATCGCCATCATGCACCGCTGAAATGTTTCGGGCGCATTGCACAAGCCGAAAGGCATTCTCTGATAAATAAAATGTCCCGAATGCGCATGTGAACATGGTCTTATCTTGATCATGAGCATCTATCAGAATTTGGAAGTAACCAGAAAATCCATCCAAAAAGCAATAGTATTCTTTTCCGGCTAAACGCTCGATCATTTGATCGATGAACGGCAGAGGAAAGTGATCCTTGCATGTAGCATCATTCAATTTTCTATAATCGATACCGACTCTCCATCCGGTGACAGTTCTTGTGGGGATTAATTCATTCTTCTCGTTAGTTACCACGGTCATTCCTCCCTTCTTTGGTACAACATGTATGGGGCTTTTTCAGGGGCTATCGGAAATTGGGTAAATTAACCCATCGTCAAGTAACTTAATGTTCTCCTTCCTTACCACATCAGTCACTTTAGGATTTAAGCGCCTCAATGGTTGCACCACAGGTTTGAAATCAGATTCCATGAGAATCTTGTGCATGCAGTAGGAGGGGCTTATTCCCTTGATATCGCTAATCGTCCAAGCGATAGCATGCTTGTGCTCCTTATGAACCTTCAATAAACTTTCTTTCTCGTTGGCTGACAGCCGAGATGAAATAATTACTGGCAGGTCCGACTTTCCTTGCAAGTATGCATATTCCAAATGGTTCGGCAAAACTTTTAATTCTAACTTAGGTGGTTCTTCGAATGAAGATTTGACCATCGACACCTCTTCCCTCAAACAAGGAATACCATACATAGCAATTCGTGTCTCTGTGATGATTGACACTCCATTCTCCAAAATGGACCTTTTACTCTCCTTCAGTTTGACTCCCTTAGTCTCTGATTCATCTTCGCATGTAGTCTCACTCTCTACCTCGAGCAACTTATCGAGTTCTTCAATCTCTCGAATAGCTTCAAGACTTCCTGTCCAACCTTCCAGAATCATTGAATCAATATCTTCATCTTCCATGAGACCTTGTAGAAATTCCTCATCATCTGTCATTTCTTTGGCACTCACGAAGTAACAGGTATCATCTACCGATGTCGGGTATTGCATTGATTTGTTAATATCAAACACCACTTCTTCATCGCCTCCCCTTAATGTGATCCTTCGGTCAAAAATATCAATCAATGCCCTTGCAGTGGCTAGAAAAGGTTTTCCCAAAATGATAGGTACTTTTGAATCTTCTACCATGTCAAGAATCACAACATCACACGGGAAGATAAACTTATCTACTTTAACCAAAACATTCTCGACCACACCCTTAGGATATTGAATTGAACGATCTGCTAACTCAATGCACATTCTGATTGGTTTAGGTTCTCCTAACTTGAGTCTAGCATACATAGTTTAAGGCATTATTGATATGCTTGCTCCAAATCAGCCAGTGCATTAGTGATGTCTAAACTTCCAATAAGACAAGGAAGGGTAATACTTCCAGGTTCTTTCATCTTTGGTGGTAGTTTATTCTGCATCACCGCTGAGCATCTCTCGTTCATTATCACCGTGGTTGCCTCCATCAGCTTGCTCTTGTTGGTTAACAATTCTTTCAAGTATTTTGCATATTTAGGCATTTGAGCAATGGCCTCCACAAATGGAATGTTGATGTGGAATTGCTTCAAGTTCTCGAGAAGCTGGTGATAATGAGCTTCATCCTTCCCTCTTCTCAAAGCCGCTGGATAAGGTGGTGGAGGTGCATGCTTCTTCACATATTGCTCATCCCTAGCACTTTGATCATCCTTAGTGTTCACCTTCGGGCTTCCGATAACTTCTACCTCCTTCTCTTTTTTAGGCAGAGATTAAGATACAGGCTTCTTCGTTACAAGTGGATCTTCATGAACCTTTCCACTTCGAGTAATCACTGCTTTAGCCTGATCACGTGGATTGGTTTCGGTGAATCCGGGAAGAGTTCCAGGAAATCTCTCTTGGAGAACTTTAGAAATGTTCGAGATACTTCCTTCAATCTTCTTACTAGCAGCACCTTGATTTCTCACTAATGCTTCAGTGGTGTCCATACGTTGTCCAGAACTAGCAATAAATTGCTCATTAGTGGTCAAGAACCTTCCCATCATTTCTTCAAGGTTGGTTTTTTTCTCGGGAAAAGGTGCTGCAGGTTGCTCCTTAGTGTAAAGTCCCGGCTGAGTTTGGCGAAACGGGCGATTTCCTTCCTGATAAGGTCGTCGGAAAAGGTCCCTCCGCCTTGGCGGTAGTTTCGCTAACCTTCGCCAAACTTGACTTCTTCTTTCGCTTTTCCGGATTCAATCTCAGGACAATCCTTGACTAGATGCGATCCTCCACAATTATCACATCCGACTTGGATTGCATGAACTGTTTCGGTTACCTTCTTTAGATCTCTTCCCATGCTGTCAAGCTTAGCAGTGATGGCGGCGAGTCCATCCTCATTTCAAACCGACCTTTTTCTTCGACTGGTTCCATCATCCCAAAGTTGAGAATGTTTTGCTTGGTCACGAATTGCTTCTAACGCGTCTCTTGAAATCTTCTTCGGTAGAGATCCTTAAGCATCCAACTGTTGTCTTGTTGCACGATCCACTCCTTTGTAGAACACCATCACTATTTGTTGATCATTTAGATCATGTTGTGGGCACCTATGCATCAAATCCTTGTATCTTTCCCACGCTTGGTGAAGTGATTCGTCGACGTCCTGCTTGAAATTCCTAATTTCATCGATCATCTTCGATATTTTGGATGGTAGGCAATACATCTTAAAGAATTTCGTGCACAGATCTTCCCACGTGGTGATGGATCCAGCTGGTTCGTTTGAAATCCATCTCTTAGGGCTCCCTTTAGTGTTATTGGGAACACTCGGAGCATGACTTGATCGCGCGTAACGTTGGGAACGTTGAACATGTCGGCGATTTCCAAGATCTTCTCGACGTGTTCGTTAACATCCTCTCTTTCTTCGCCAAGAAAAGGGTTCTCTCTAAGTTCCTTGAGGAACTGTCCCTTGATTTCGAATTCCACTTCTCTTGCAATGGCGGGCCTCACTACTCCGGGCCCAAGATCGGTGCGCATTCGGCTTGAATATTGCTCTAGAGTCATGTTGGCAATGTTGTCTGCCATGTCGTGGTCTAGTTCCGATTGATTGCTGGGATACACGGTTGGAGGTATTTTGCGATAGTCTCCGTATTCGTCATCAAAATCCGACTTGTAGTTGGAGGCCAGTGGTGTGTGAAGATTGCAGTCTAATATCCCACCCGCCTCGTTTAAGAATGGGTTGATTATTGGTGAATGGGGCGATGCGGACTGCGCGCGTATTCTTTGATGAAACGTGTGTTCGAGTTCTTCAAATGGACAGGATTGGGATCCGACGTCCGGGTCATAAACGTCCTGCAATTAAACTTACCTAGTCAGTAGAACAAGTTACTTAGGTAACACAGCGTAATACTAACTATCCTGCTCTTAATTAAAAGAAAAAGTATGAATCAGCGGAATCTTAAACAAAAGCACACCTTACAACCGACAAACTAATAGGTAAATCACAACTATACAATTAAAACAATTTCCAATTTATTGAAATGAATCAAACCGCTCCCCGGCAGCGGCGCCAAAAACTTGATGTTGTGTAAACAGAGTTAAGTTTTATAAATGGGAGTACCTGCTTACTATACACAACACAGGCAAGAATACCTGGTCGTAATATAGTATAGCCTGATAAGTCCGAGTCGAACACGAGGAACGGATGTCAATATTAAATAAAATGGAAATTGTTGTAAATAAAAACAGTAAATAAGACAACTCCCTTTCTGAGGTTTATTAAATAAAACTTAATTAAATAAAAACAGTAAATAGCCTGATAAGTTCCAATCGAACAATTGGCAAACAATTATGAAAAATGGTTTATTAAATAAAACTTAATTAAATAAAATTAAGAAATGATAAAATAATTAATTAAATAGAATATTTAATTCAAATGATAAAAGAAATGTATTCACTTGGATTACTTTCCTTAGAATCCGATTATCACTTTATTGAATTGCTCAAACAATGGATCTTATGGCGACATGACAAATAAGACAACTCCCTTTCTGTGGTAAGTTAATCTAATACAATTAAGAAAGACACAAAATTATTTTCAACACGTTAACATTCAAGTAACGTTGCCCACCAAGTTGTATTATAAATTAAACCTACGCCGTTTATGTGATTTACTTTTGTGACTTGAATCAACAAAGTCTATAACCAATAATAGTTATCTTGTTCATTAATGATTAATACCGATTATTAACCCTAACATGTCAAACTCAATATATTCAGCAATAATTGTTAACTAAAATCAACAATCATCAATAATCTATTAATCAAAAGGAATTCAATCTCAACTGACCCATAAACCACGTTAGGTAACCACTAATAATCAATCAACAATCAAGGATTAACAAATAAACGCATAAACATTCATAAAATCCGATAGTTTTCACACTTCAATAATCAAACCATCATCTAAGTATCATCATCCAAGTAAATACATAAAAGACTTAGCCAATCATATTGTTACAGAAACTCAGATTCATAATCAATACCGAAATCATAATCAAATGAAAAAGGATTAAAGTATTCAAACCGAGAAACCGAAATAATGATTGAACAATCGAAAGAGGCTTTAATTCTCCTTGCTTCTACCTTCAAAATGCTCCTAGAATGAGGCTATAATGAGTGCAAAAACGGCTGGAGAGAATTAGGAATTGATAACCCCCAAAACAAAGTGAATTAGGGCTTTTTAAGTTTTCTGTTGAAACCATCCATACGCCGTATGGATTTCCATCAGCCGTATGGATGAAAAAGCCCAGCAGGCCAAGCCCGCATAACTGGGATCCGGCTCACACAATCCATACGCCGTATGGATTTCCATACGCCGTATGGATTGAAAAATCCAACTTTTCAACATTCAACTTTCTTCTTCAATACTTCAACATTTTTAGCTTCTTTTCTTCAATATAAGCTCGATTTCCGTTCTTTTTCCAATTCAAGCTCCAATAAACTCCTATTTTCAAATATAAACAAAATAAGTATCGTATTCAAATAAAATGCATAAAAAATCTATTAAACAAGGGGGTAATTAATACTATAATTTAGTACATTTTGGCGTTCATCAAAGGGCAACACATGACTAGGCACACATTGACCAAAACATTCGATTCGTGCGGTTTGAGCCCATAAGTAGCATTCATCTTAAAAAATGCTTCACTTTTCATTTAATGTATGTGCCAATGTATGCATTTGAATTAGAACTTGCTCTTGCAATACATTTCGAGATCACACCAATGAGTGCCATACGTGGCATAGGTGCAATCTGTCTCGATACTTTCTAAGGAATCTACACATCTTCCAAACACCAAACATCCACTCTTCAACCAAAACCTTCTTTACACCTTCCAAACACCAGACATCCACTCACTCTTGTCACCCAACCAAAACCTCCCTTTATTTATCCCGAACCTATGAAAGTCACATCTTTCAGCATTTCTCAGAGACACTCTCAATTTCTCAAATTTCTTCAAGAAAAGCCAAGATAATCTCACAACCCAGCACTCAAAGAAACCTTTCGGGCCAAACTAACACATTCATCGGTAAGTCCGGCATAACAAAAATAAAAATGAGAAAAAGAAAGAAAACAAAGAAACACTATACCGGCGTTACCAAGAAAAAGGCCAGAAAAAGGAAACTAATATCCAAAAGGGTTGCACTATGAAGTCTTTTTAAATGTCTGAGATTCTAAAAAGAGACCTCCTAAAAGAAAACACTTTAGCTTCCAGAAAACCCATCACACTCCCCTTCACAACTTCCTCAAAACCAAACACCCGATTCCTTCTAACATATCTTGAAAGATTAGTACCGTTCTCATCCAAAGTGATGGAGATTTGATTCTTGATCAAGCCTATGACGAGAATGCTGCATGACTGGCTATCTGAGTGATTGACACTAGAAAGTAGGAAACCCTAAACACTTGAGTGATTTGAGTGACCCACTGTAAGGATTGCCTAGTCATGATCACCATCTGAATTGCTCGAAGAAAGTATCAAATTCTAAACTATTAGTTTCTCATGAAAAGCTCTTTCATAACTGGAAAATTTTATTCTTCGGAAATGGCATTCCTAAGAAAAATTGCAATTAGAATCCTTCTAAAAGGCCTTCTAAATGAGTTTTCTTGAGGACAAGCAAAGTTCTGGGTGTGGGATACTTGATATCGCGTAAAAAGTCACGTTTTTACTACTGATATCTCTCTCATTATGGAACGATTATTGGCATTTAAACTCAAATAACACTCAAATCATGGAGAATCTGCCAAGAAGGTCAAAACAAGGTTGCATGATAAAAATCATGCAAAACGGATGAGAAACGAAGATTCCACGCACGTTTGAAGATTCAAGGCATCAAAACAAGATTTAAAGACTAAAGTGCCCATCATCAACATCCATCTTATCCAATATGTTCATTTTCAAATTACGAGTCTAACAGAAGAAGAATCAACAAAAACGGATAAAGAATGAAGATTCTACGCCCGCCGGAAGATTCAAATGATTCGTACACAATATCTGGAGATAAGAAGCTCAATTTTGGGATTACTTTTCATCAAAGTCTTCATTTTGAAAAACGAATCCAATGAAAAAATAATCGACGAAAATGGACGCACAACGAAGAAAACACGCACGAATTAAGAAACGAAGCAAAAGACGGCGAACCGGGGCGGGTGGCAGCTAGCCGCCGCCAGCCACCACCAGTCCGCCGCCGGCCACCCCTCCCCCATCTCGTTTCGTATTTTTGGTCCTTTCGTGTACCCGGTACCACACCTTTACGTTTACGCGATTGTTCGTACCCGGTGCCACACCTTTGCGCGATTGTACGTACTTGTTGCACCACATTTTCTACCTTTTGCTAAAGTGCACCTCATCATGCTAACATGAGCCAAATTTCCCCTATAAATAGGGGGGCTTTGGTTCATTTGAAACACACACTCATTCAACACAACTTACAAGTATTACACATTATCTTTAGAAAATCTCTTGTATTCTTTAGTCTTTCTCATTCTAGGATTATTGTTATTAATCTACGGATTAATATAGAAGCTAGGGCGAACGCTAGGGATTCGGAGATCAATCTTTGTACGTGCAAAAGAGTTTTCAATCATAATAATACACTGCTACGCATTTATTTCCGGGTGATATCTAAACTCTTATCTTATTGTCTCATTTCATATTTTAATATGTATTATTGCCTGGTATGTGATTTATCAGTCGCCATGAATTGCGAGTAGTTTATTATTGTGATTGTTGATGATGTAGATAATTATAAGTAGGGATGACATTATATAATTAGTGCACGATGATCGTAAAGTGATATGATGGCCCCTATTCGACTGTTTATTCGATATAGTACTGGAAATGCTTTCGAGCAAAGTACAAATGTATGGAAGTCATAAACGACCGAAGGTAGTCATATCACTGGAATCAGCTCTGGTTTAACAGTTGGAATTCCAAAAGGATAATACAACTTCACAACTAACTGGTATATCCTACGAAAGTCAATGCACTACAAAGTAATGTTCGTAAAATGCGTTCAGACAAAATAAGAATTAATAACCCTTGTACTGTTGAAACCTTATGAACTTAAATTTAATCTATGGAGTACCCTTTCTGGTTATCCACGTGACTGTGACCTAGTAATTAGGACCTGATCAACATTAATTATGGTAAGTAGTTATCTGTACCCATGACATGCAATAAGTAAGACACAGTGAAACCACTCGTTGTATATATTAGGTTTACATTTCCGCACCGCTTTACATTTAATTAGTTTAGAATGTCAGTTTCACTGTTAATTACTCTCGACCGCATGTTGGACGTAAGAAGCCGTGGAATTACCATGTAAAGTACACGGTCTAATTACTGAAAGGTATGGTCTGCATATGAAACACGTTTTTAACAAACTGCGAATAATCCAGGGATGTATAACTGTTTGAAAAGGAGAGATTTAAGTCATAAGTCGAAGAAACCGGAATCTAATCAATTATAAAGAAGACTTAGGAATGAAACGGAAAGCCTAAGTGACTTAGGATATTTAAACCTCTAGGTCTTATTAAATCGGCGGTCTAAACATACAAAGTTATTAATCTGCATGCTAATAGAACAGTAAACTATCTTAGGGGTTAAGAACGGTCGGACCTATGAGACGATACGCCACTGATTCTTGCACCTCGGTATAAAACCAAAATAGGTTTCTTATCTCTCATACAGATAGGTATTGGAAGTTGGCGTATTGCTCCGATCAGAATCATGATAACCTAGTTCCTAGTGACATGTCGATGGGAAATTTAGTTGGTAGGGTTCTAGAGTTTACTTATAGTTTACTTATTATATTAAGTTTCACCCCTATTTGGTCTGTCATCCCGAAACATTAATTATCGAAATCTCAACAATCACATCTCTATCTTTATCTGCTTTCCTGTACTTTAAATTCCTGCAATTTACCTTCCTGCATTTTTAATTACTTGTCTTTAGTTTAAAAACCCCCCAAACCTTCCTACTTTGTCCCATCCTAAATACTCCCCTACCAAAAGTGCTAACTTTAATCACCACACGTTTGGATTCATAGAACGATCTTAGGTTATACTTACCGCTTACTAACCAGAGTAGGTAGTACATATAATTTAAGCTCCGCTATTTATAAATTTGAAAACCCCTGGTGCCGCCCGATTAGTTACCATCAATGACACCGACGCTTTCGGGTGCCATCAACGAGCCCGACAAAAACATACGTACGTTGGTGATACGAAATTTATAAATAACTTAAAACTATGTTTATAGTAGTTACTTACTTGAAAATATTATGCTAGAAAGCATAACAATTTAACGAAAACAGTTACACGTTAAGCTTAAAACGTAGCGTACGCATCCAAAATGCGCAAAGCAAACCCGAAAACCGCACGAGTAAAGAATTATATTTCTAAAACTCAAAAAAAGTATTTAAAACAATACTTCGAAATATATTAACGTGTATTAGACGTTAAGGAATTAAATAAAACTATCGCGTTATAACATACGAACGACGATTAACCGACAACCGGGCGTTACACGAACTTGAGGAATGAAACATTGTGAGCGCAAGACCCATTGGGTCTGCCCATACTTGACCCATGGGCCCAAGAAGTCGTCCCAGCCCATAACCCCCAAAACCTATGTATTTAAAGGTGTTAATCCTTTGATTTCATTCAATTTACATCACCCAAAACACACATACTTAAACCTTATCCTCTCCTATCTTCACCTCTGCGATTTTGCAGCCCAACCACCACAACCATCAGCCTCCCCCACATCCTCCTTGAGCCACCAAACAAATCCATCATGATCTAGCTTCTTCTACCATCGATTTTAGCAAGAATAAGGCGCAGTGGACAGAATCTGCACATCTCTCGTATTTTAGCTCTTAACCCACAAATTTGAAGGTAGACCTACACCCTTTTGCTTTATATTTCCTTACTTAAAGTATATAAACATGTTTGTGGTTCACTCGTGACGTTTATTGACCAAAACTATACCCGAAACCACTAACGGAACACGTTTAACCACTGGATAAAGGCATTACCCACTGGACAAAACTTAAACCGACTTTAGATCTGTGATATCTCACTCGATTCTTGATGAAATCTAGTGTTTCTTGAGACTAAAACGAAGTTCAAAGAGTCTAGTTTTCAAATATGTAAGCCACCCAAATTATAGTGGTTATTTACTATTTTTAAGAAATGAAATAAAGTACATGTCCAGACTGTAAGTTCTGACCCGAAATATTAGTCAAACTTGATGATGGAATATCTTGAGATCTACGAACCCAAACGACTTGAAACCAATTTTAAAAGTTAGGTAATTTTGTTGCCTTCAAAATATGTAAACTCACACTTTCTGAAGTTATATAAAACCCAAGATATAACCAAATCTTCCAACGTATGTACTGGAAAAATGAGATGCTGGACATACACTTGTTTGTGAATTTATTAAACGAGTTCTACTTAGCCAAATATTATATAAAAACATTTTTTAGAAAGCTTAGACATAGAGGAACAACCTGTAATTTTGTTGGATTCCATTTCGAATGTTTGATTAGTGAGAACGAGCTCGGAAAAAGGCATAAAAACGCATAAAAAGCTGATGAAAAGACCTTTCTGTCGCAATTCACTTTAGCGACACAACCCCTTCCGTCGCTATCCACCTTTGCGACACAAATCTTCCGTCGCTAATGTCAGATTTGTTGAAAAACATGATATCCACTAAGTATTGATTTGTGTAGCCATAACAAAACCAAATACTGCACTACTCATACACACAACATATATATTTCTACAAGTAAACAACAAAACAAACATAATAATAATGTCACTTTGAATTATTATTACGAAAACATCACCAACGAACCGTACGTACTTTTAACGTAAATGACCTTTCGAAACGAGTGAACAACGAACATAGTTTGGCAATGAGCCGACTACTTATACAAACCGTCTCTTACGTTTAGGGCGCTAAGGGGAACACTTGGACAAACCACTTCTAACTCTCATACACTTTAGCTCACGAGGTGAGTTCACAGCCCCTACTTTTTACTGCTTTACTACTTTTGAACAGGGGTGGAAAACATAGTCAATTCTTTTGCTACGTGTGCAAACTTTTATATAACTGTTTTGAATGCGAGTTACACCAACTAATTATGACTGCGGTCAACACGTTACAACTTTTGTTTATGAAATGGTATTTCATACGAAAACTAATTTGGAAACTCACTGGAGGATGACCAGCTACACATTTACGCAAACTAACTTTTATGAAACAACATTTTCGTAAGTATACAGAAAGTCCCTACGTCTTGGGCAAACATACAGAAAGTCCCTACGTCTTGGGCAAACATACAGAAAGTCCCTACTTCTTGGGCAAGGTTCCATCCTACATCTTGGGTGAAGGCTCTACTTCTTGAGCAGTGGGTCCTACGTCTTGGATGTCAGTCCTATTTGTTAGACACAACCTGAAAAGTCCCTACTTCTTGGGCAGTTATTGATAGGTCCTACTTCTTGGACAAACATTTTAAACTACACTTTTGGGTAACATCCCACGATAACTACATTTTGGGTAACATCCCACGATAACTACAATTTGGGTAACATCTCACGATTACTAAATTTTGAGTAATATTCCCCTACTTTTACACTTGAACAACATTTCAAACGAAACTATCTGACTTTGAGGACAACAAGCTTACTCAAACTTGGTTTAACAATTGCAAACATAAAACCTGTGAATTCACTCAACCTCGTTGTTGACTTTTACTATGTTTTTCAGGGAATTAGTTGCACGTAAGAATCGCCCGCACTTATGGAACTCTAGGTGACACACGAAGTGTTTAGGATGCCATTTTTGAAACAGATGGATTTCTTTTATATAACTAATCTGTTTTAGTCATATTTACGAAATCTACTTTTGTAAACTTAACAACTTTTACACTTGTACGATTCGATGAATCGTAAACTTTGTAACAATTACTCTTGGCATCTTAATATATATGTTATGTTGTAATCATATGCTCAGATATGTATGCATGTACTTTGTATACGTCGACACCCCCACTCAATCTAATGCTTCCGCAAACTTCTGATAAATTAAATAAACAATTTTGGGTGTGTGACAAAATCCATGTTTATAAACTTAAATCAATATATCAAAGTTATTAAGGCATACGCGATCCCAGAACATAAGCCGGATCGCGTATTAACGCTTTAAAATGGACTGTGACAGAAATTCATAAACTTACGCGATCCTAGAAACATTATGGGATCGCGTAACATAACCCGAAACTAACTATGAATGAATTACATTATCATACGCGATCTTGAGATTGAGGTTTGATCGCGTAAATAAGAACAAATCCGACTGTGACCAAAAATCAAAGGAATACGCTACCCTGGAGAGTGGTTGGGATCGCGTATTAAGGCTTGACAGTAGAAAAGTGCATAACTCGGAAATTTGACCAACTTCATTTGAGCATAACTTTTAACTCGATAAGAGTTAAGACCTGAAATTTTGCAGGCACCTTCATTTTACCATTATGAAGGTTTCCCTTTTAACACTTTTTCTACATTTACAAAAATGATAGATTTGGACGCATGACTCATTTTCGACCATTCTTGACACTTTTACTTGACAACTCAAAACACACACACATTACAAACTGAACTAACTCTTTTGCATACTTTTATATCATACCAAAGCAAGTCTAAAGCATATAACCAATATGATATCACATCAATTCATTCTAACTTAGCAAACTCACACTTAAACGGCCCATTTGAGCGCCCTTTTTGACCCGTTTACCAAATAATCACATTTCAACCAATTCTTTACCCATTTTAACATATGTTTGACTATTTTCACATAATTGATTATTTGTCAATTTCAGTTTCAACCAACTATCAAATTTATGACTTCCAACTAAATACATATTTTGTATAAGCTTACTACTTTTACAAAAAATACATACACACACACACACACACATATATATATATATATATGATAACTACATTAGTTCACACATATCCACTTTGACTATCAAAGTCAAAGATTACAAACCAAGAACTTCATATTTGACCCACACGTTATCTTTCAAAAATATGTAACTTGGGCGATTTATACAAGTCGTATGCATAACGGCAAGCACAAGAGAACATAGCTTGATACTAACACCGAAGCAAGCAATCCATGCTATTCGTTCTTTAATTGCTTTCCTTCTTGTTGCCCACTAGTACCTACATATTTCAACACTTAAAAGAATAAGCAAACATGCTTAGTGAGCTTATGGACAATTAACTAAGCAATACACAATATGACATCATAATCATTTTCCACAACAATTTTAATCATATAATCCTAAACAAATAACTGCTGGAACAATAGGTAGAGATTTAACATTATGTGGATCCACAGCCAATAACTACATCTTAGCTTACTGCCATATCACGTCGATATACATATCAAGCTCAACTACATAAGGCTAGTATAACTAACCAATCTCTACACCTTTGTCCATTTCACATAAATCACAACAAAATCAATAATTGGAAACTAAAACAAGTTTACAATAACAACCACTTGATTGTGTAACCTCTTGCTCGAAAACAATCCAGAATGCACAACCATTGCTTAATTAATTTTCATAACACTCACCTTGGTGCTTAGATGATGATTAACAATAATTGATCAAAATTGATTTCAAATCTTTAATCACCTAAACACATAACATATAATAACACAACAAGTATTTAGAACTTATTTAATCATCATAATTTAACCAATAACGAAAAGCAATCCTCCCTCACTTGGATTGATCCCCACTAATAATCATGATCACCTATAATTCTTTATTAATTAAATTTCTAGTTTAATTCTTGTTCAAACAACATATTTTCACTCCATCTACATTACTAATAACACTCTAAGTTGATTAATGCCAACTTATATGAATTTTAATATAAACACCAAAAATCACCAAAATCCTAACTTGTGATTTCATCAATTCCACCATGTAATATGTTTACCAACACTTATAACAACATTAACTAACACTAATCTAGTTAATATCAAACCCTAATTTCGTATCAATTTCTCTAGTTATACATAACCTATCAAATACCCATTTTCTAGGTAAAACCATAAAAAATAAAAACTTACAAAGATTGAAGATGATGATAATAGAGATGATTAATTGAAGGTTATAAATTGAATCAAAGGTTGGAAATTGAAGATTTAAAGATGGTGTAAGCTTTGCGATTTTTCTTCTTCTTCTTGATGTTTCTGGAGCATGAAATGGGAATGAAATTAGGTATGGATAAACATTATACGTATAAGCATATTAAAATGCATTCCCTTTAATTTCGTACAGTCTGGAACTGAGAAATAATGCTTCATAATGATTATATTTTCACGTGGTAAAATAATACCTTAAAAATTTGTGGTGACACTATCGCTCTTGTGTGGTCGATGTACTCCATGAAATTTATACCGTGTGTCGTTATACTGTTTATACTCCATGTATATACTCCATATATATGTGATTTTATTTGTACGATAATAAACTATTTAAAAGCATTACCGTTAAAAGTTTATTTGTACGATAATAAACTATTTAAAAGCATTACCGTGAAAAGTTTATGAGTTAAAGTATTAAATTTTCGATACCAAATTTATAAACTCTCCCAAACTTATACTCTCCCAGAGTCTCAGTCCAAATTCTATAGTTTGATTTCCTTTTTTAATGTATCATTTTAATTGTCCATTTGTTAAAATAAATACTCCGTATGTATATTTAACTAAAGTTACTCTATTATCTCTAATGTATGTCTCTTTCTCTATATCTTTACTCCTTTATAATGCATACACCCTATATCTTAAAATTCAGCCAATATCAAATCCCGACCATTCATTCTTTACGTTTTAATCCTAACCTTTTAAGATCACTATCCGGGTCACCTCCTATCCTCCAATCAGCATAAACCATACAAAGACACACCATCACTTCTTTTCATCCAGATATATAAGACACAAGCAGCAAAAAAACACATAATACAAATCATAAAAACACACACATAAGCGATTTGCTCTCACTCTCTCAACAACACCTCCACTTCCTAGCAAGACCGGACTGACACCCACCACAACCACCTCTTAAACGAACAGCCACCGCCACTCGATGAACGCCATCATCGTTTTGCTACTTCAACAACAACTAAAATTATTCAGTACCGAGCACCGCAACTACCATATTTAGGTGCCTGATCTACACAATAACACAAATCCGTTCAAAGTTATACAAAATCGAGCTATCATCGTCAATTCTTAGTGTTTTCTTTTCTTTATATAATAGACAGGGAGGGCAGCTTTTGTTTACTTTTGTATAAAACAAGATGACTCGTAAAGGTCCGATAACTTCCTTCAGATCTGTTGAGATCCGAAAACAACTTATATATGCGACGTAATTTTTTCAGATCTTGTAAGTTTTAGTTAGCTACATTTCTTTTACTACGTAGTTTACGGTTTTGTTTTATTCTGCTTAATTTAAGCTTTATGGTTGTAGATATCTTATAGTTTATCAGATCAACACTTTATTCTCCTTACTTTCTGACTTTAATTTTTTATATTTCTTCAGGATGTTCCGGATCTACAACATGTTTCATTCGAAGATGGAAAGTGGAAAATGGCATATGGTTTATATTGTATAAATATGACAGTTCTTTCCGTTTGATGCTAGGATTTAACACTTCATTTTGATTGTAAAAAAAGGTTTAGATGTAAATCTCTACTTTTGGTGTTCATTCGAATATTGAGTGTATACCATATGTTAGCCACAAGTTTTTTTTTTATGACAATCGACCATTTCAATTTATGTTGATAGAGTCCATGGGCTTGCTTATTGTTGGCTCTGTCTCAATAATATGTATTTGCCTACATTAGATATTTAGATTTTTGACCAGATGAGAGTAAGCAGGTTTTACTTGAAATTTCCAGGAAAAAGTCTGTTTGATGAAATTTCTTTTTGGGTATTTGGGTTCTTCATTATCTTTTTGATGTTGACTTGACTTCTGAGTATACAGACCTTTCGTAATGTGTGAAAGTGGTTTGCAAGCTTGTATAGTCAATTTCAAATGTATGATTGGACTGAAACATTGTGTATAATGTGTTCCCTTCCCTTCGAATTTTAACCAGTTACAACATGTAGTACAACATAGCTAAAAATAATAAAGTATATGGGTGCCAAAATTAGTAATTGAAATTATAATGATACATTATATTTTAAGAAACATAACTTTATATTATAGAAGTGAAAAATAATGTTAACTACTATAATTTAAAAAAAAATGTACATTGGTGATTTCGAATATGGCTCTAATTAACAAATAAACAGCGCCAATTACTGGATATAAGATGCAACTGCTACTGAGATTTGAGGTTGTTGAACATTTAGACAAGGACTATAAAGGTGAGAAAACTAAAAACGGCAAAGGATGGTTATTGAACATTTAAACAATAGGACTAGAAAAAACTAACGAGGACTAATGAGCAACATACGGAGTACATTTTATGTGAGTTATGAATTTATCTTTGTATGTAAATTGAGCTATAAAAGGGGCAATGCAGTACAAATTTAGAGGCGTTTTTAACCAAACAAGTGGGGAGGAAAAAAATAATTACTATAAGTTTGTTGCTTGAGATAAAGGGTGTGTTTGGCAAAAATAGCTTGTACCTAGAGCTGAAGCTTATATTATAAGTTAATAGCTAGAACTTATGTGTTTATAAGTGTTTGATAAAATAGTTGGAGCTTATTGATATAAATTGACATAAAAGGACAAAAAATATATGATAAATAATAATATGAGGGGTGTTTATGTAATTTTCCTTTTCATAAGCTTGTAGCTTATTATAAAAGCTACTTCAAGTAGCTTCTTTATTCAGAGCTTATTTCTAATCTACCAAACGATGATAGAAGCTTAGGCTTATAAAAAAAATAAGCTTAATCTCTTATAAGCTACGAGAAGCTCGTGTGTCAAACACACCCTTAAAAAAGGCTCGAGATGCATGTTCCATGTTTGTTGATAGGCAATAGTATTTGGAGAAGGGTAGACAAGAGATCAATTTTATACTTTTTAACTATGGTGGTTTGTTATTATAACTTATAACCTTCATTATTTAAAAGGAAATTGATAAAAAGAGCCCTAATGGCTTCTTTTAACATGCATAAGAATTTGTACATTGAAAATTTATCTTCTGAATTTTCAATTTGTCCCCTTGAATTTAATTAAAGTACAATTATTTTTTACATGTCTGAATAACTTAACCAAAGCCCTTAGGGCTCTTGTTAACAAAACCCTATTTAAAAACATTTTTGTCGTATTATAAAGATCTAATTACCAGGTATATAGCCATCTAACAAATCGTGAACCAATCATTAATGTAACATCTATATTTATAATCCCTTCGGCTTAGTCAAAGTGTCCATCTTGATTTTGCACACAGTTTTAGGATTCTCCACTAATGATTACACTTTTTAAATATCAAATAACATATCTACCCACTAATTTTTTTTTCCACCGGTTGAAACATGGAAGTGGACAATTATTTAATTTGAAACAACCTAAAATAATAACGTGAACACTTATTTGTTTTAGGTCATTAATTTGGCAGCTTGAAGCCTGGAATGAGTGGGTGTTTATTACTAATTACCGATAAATCTCTATTGGTCGTGTATTTGCTTTAATGGTGCTTGAAGATTGAAGATTTATGTAATGTGTGACTGGGTTGTTTGTTTTCTTCGATTTTAATGACATGTTTGGCTGTTTTTAGCTTCATGTGGTTTTTCAAAAACTTTTTGGAATTATTTGAAAACATTATCGGTCATGGATTTAATCACTAATTGATTACTTAAAAGTTTATGTTTTGCAAGTGCTTACGCTTGAAATTTGAAAATTCTGAAATGTTTATTTTGTAAGTTTCTATTGAAAAGAAAATATAGGTACAACTTTTGAGGCACTATGTACAACATTTTCAAGATGTACTTCTAATTTTAAATTTGATCAATACGTTTTTTTGGATTGGATATATAATTAACAAAGACGAAACCCATCGAGAACTATTCTAATGTTGCCCGAATGTGTGGGGACAGCGGAAAAATCACCGAGCGAAAAAACCGATCCTTGTTTACCACATGTTGTCTAGGCAAATCAATTTTTTTCTCGATACGTTCCTCAAAAGATCCGATATAAGAAATCCATAACCGTATCGTAAAAACATTATTCGTCACCGCCGCTTTGCGCGGGTACAATGCTAGTATATATATATGTGTGTGCGTGCGCGTGCGCGCTTGAAAAAGTTAAAAGTAAAAGTGTAAACATATTTAAAAGTAAAGTATAATGATTACGTTTCTTAATCAAACTATATGTATTGTTGACCTGTAGATCGACCGTTAATTTGGGACGGAGAGGGTAGTGCTCATTGCAAATATGTACTTTAGATATATTATTTTCGTCTAGTCTACTCGAATTAAATACCTCAAAAGTACGCAAGTAAAAAAGCCATAAAATTTTTAAAAGTAAAAGTCCATAGAAAAGAAAGACAAAAGTCTTCTGGTCGTCAACAACGTACATATGATTCTCTTGTAAAGTTGTTCACTGTTTTATTTTTTTGGAAATCAAGAGAAAGACACATGACTTCACATGTTAATGTTTAAACAATTATTATTATTATTATTTTACTACCACAAAAGACACCAAAAAATATATATATTTTTTAACCTGAAAAAGGTGTAGCATCCATATATGGAATCTGTCGGAAGTGAAGCATCAAGACTTAACTAATTATAGCTTTGTAACTAGAGGTATTCGTTTAACTAATTTTATTAATAGTAAGTGATTTTTAACTTTTTTTTAATTAACTGAGGACTAATAACATCTGTCTCAAGAAATTATGACAACGTTTACAGCACAAACAGTGACCAACGCTTCCAAAAGGCGACTTGAATTCAATGCAATCTTTTTCGTTAAACAATCTCCGTAAAGCCAACTTATTAGTGAGTTAGGAGGTTGTGGGTTAAAGTCCTAGTACATACACTCTTTACGTAATCAATATTTGTTGTGGGAAATAGTTTGTGGATTAAGTTATAGGTTTGCTGTTCTAACGGAAAGTTATAAGTATTTGTCATTCTATACCATTGGAGAAACAAAAATCCAAATTAACCACATATAAGGATCATACTATTCTTACAAGAATTCACGACGTAATATATATCAATTATTATATGTATTCTTGTCACTTTACATAAAAGTTGATTTTGAGTGTCAGATAGATCAGAGAAGTATTATTTCTGAGGCCAACTCAATCAATATCATATCGATCAACAATAACATGTCGTAATTGATTAGGCTTGGTTGATCGTGTCATGTTCACAGAATTCAATTATGCTACTACAGTATCATATTGGACACAAACATTCCTATCTTGTCAAAATTAACGTTTTATAATTGAGCAAGTTGAGTCTCTTAATTGCTGCAACCTTGAATTCTGAAAGTCCGGAGTCAAGTTGTCAACCATAACATAAAGCCAGGAGGTGTTTTAATTTGTATTCCGTACATCATAATTTCTTAATTGTACAATGCTGGGGTACAAAGTTTACATTATTAATTAATGGGCAAATAACTCAAAAACGTAACGTCAGATTTAAAATTTCTCAATAAAAGGAATATCACTTTTCCCATCGCTCAGAAAAGGACTCTTAGTTTTAATTTTTGCCCAAAAAGATTATTTTCAGATTAATTTAAAAGTTAAATTAAGGGGAATATCAGCAGGTCGATTTTTTATTTATTAAAAATTAAGGTCGGTTAAAGGTGATGTGCATCATTTATAAATACTTTATACCACCAATTAAAGTTTGAAACATTTGGGGATCATGAGCAAGCCACATACGATTCTAAAATTGAAGTGACAAATACGTATCCAAAAAATGGTGATCCCTGGAACTAAAGGTCTCTTGTGTGTTGATGATGCGACGATGTCAACCTCTTAAACTCATAATAACTCATACAAGTCGTTTCAAAAGTCAGTTTTGATAAAATAAAAAATCAAGCTACTGACATTCCCCTTAAATTAAGATTTTTGACAACAATAATCCTTTTTGGGCACAAATTAAAACTAAGGGTCCTTTTTGAGCAACGGAAAATATGATATTCTCTTTATTGAGAAATTTTGAATCTTACATTACCTTTTTGGGCTATATGCCCTAGCCCTTAGTTCATAAAGTACGACAACTTATATACATATATAATTTAATTTTTTTAAATAAATGATGTGCGAATCACTTCTCATGATTCAATGAAAATCTTAAAACCATACAATTAATGAATTAATGAACTACCAAAATATGTTAACAGATATATTACATTAATAAAAATAAGGCTCAAGCAGTCACAGGTTGGATTAGAGTTGGCCATATAAACTCAAATTAATCTGAAATATATCATATACATTATGAATCAAGAACAGCCATTTTCTTGATCCATAAACCATAAAATAAATGAAGGAGCATTCTTGGAGTAGATAGTATCAAAATACCCACGGTTTAGCCCTAATACACGCCGTAACATAACGGGAAAAACGGGGGTATTTTGGACTATTAAACACTAAACAAAATTATGAAAAGAGGATGAAAAGCTAACTCTAATTAACACATGTTAATTGTGAAGAGGGTCAGGACAACTAGGCACAATCCTTTTGTTTTCTTGAAAGCTTTTATTGTGTGGATATCTGCCATTGAAGAACTTTCTATAAAGCTTCGATCTTTTAACATCTTCATCGTTTGAATCTTGTGGTGGTGGTGGTGGCGATGGCTGAAACGGTGTCCATGATCTTATACTGCAATGATCACTACTCAAAACCCATATTTGTAGTATTGACAAAAACATGATTAACATCACAACCAGGTAAGCTTTCCGTTTGTTGCCGGAATATGACATCGAAAACACACATAAAGTGGTTTATGTTTATGCTGTTTTATGCAGCAATCTAGCTAGCTATATGATTATATGATGAACTTGTGTTGTTATTAGCACACTCTTTGTTTTACTTCAACACTTATTCACATGTATCATGTATGTCTCTCTCTAGTTTGGTTGGATGGTGTTTAGTGAGTATTATTTTTTATTTATGGTTACAGTTTTTCGAGCAAAGAATGGGACCCTTTTTGGTATAGAAACAGAATTAACGACAAAACAAATCATAGATTTAATTATTGTAATGTAAGTTGTTAATGTTTTTTGTGCACATATTATTTTATCATAATTTATAAGTTAAGCAAAAAGTAGTCCATGAAAGACCGTCTGACCTTTATCATCTTGGATGGATTGATTACTTATGTTCATGATTACCTATTAATATACAGTCCTCCGTATCAAAATAAGTATCTTTCAAGTTACACATAATTTAAGAAAATTGAGTAAGAGGCCCATCATACATGCGCCTACGGAATTTTGTATTGATCTTTTTGAAAAGCTATTTGACAGGATAAAAGTTAAAAATGCACACTTATTTTGTGACAAATCAAAATATAAAGATTTTGACATTTAATTTGAGATGCAAAGGGTATATTTAACACCGAGAACCTCAATCAACTTTACTAACGACTAACAAGTAACCAGCTTTTCTTGCTAAATTACATTAATTAATTGTTATTGGCAACTAATAATAATAAATAAATAAATGCAAGACAATGATGCAACAATCTAGCTATAGCTAGTGACTCAATAGAGACCATAATCCACAATGATTAAAAAACTACTTCATTTGTTTTTTGACATGTGTACATCACATCATTTTAATTATCTAATTCCTTTTTTACCACTTTTATCTCATTATCAACAACGTTCAGTTATTCCTATTTATAATTGTACATCATGCTAATATAATCATATTCTCCAAGTGTTGAAAAAAGAAAAATGAAGCAGTGTTAGGAGGCCGATTCCTGGCCACTTCGGGAAGCCGACCAAAGTTTGCCCACAATGCGACCAAGATTAATCAACATAGGCCCGAAGATTGTATGCTGACCATAACGCATGCTCTAACGAGATAACGCATGCTCTAACAAGGCAAATATATCGTTTTACTTGCGTGCAGTGTATGTGTGCATTCTGTTTCGCTTAGTAAATATGCGTATTAGTTTTCGTTTGTCCCATATTTTGTATTCTGCAATCATCATTAATGAATTATACTTAGCAAAATCAAATAGAATGATAAATCATTATCTAGAATTTCAAAATTGTTCTAGTTTCCAGAAATTGCATCATTCAAGATCTTAACTTGAGAGTTGTCATAAATTCCAGATTTCTACAAATTTCATACTAGTTTATGTAGCTATCAAATCGAGTGAATAGAATGTTATCTAATCACCTGGTATTAAAGGTAGGTAGTCAATCTCAGTATTTTCCATGTTCCCATACCTAACATCAGTTTTTTTTTCCATATCCTTCTCATGTTGGTCTCGTCTAATCTCATTTTTATTTAATTATTATAATGAGTAATATGAAATAAAAATAAATTCAGTGATTGTTAGTTATGACTTATTGACATCAGCAAGGGAAAATGTCCATGTTTTAAATTCTCGGGTTATTTTTTGAGTGGAAAGGAAAGGAGACTAATAGAAATAAATATAAGATTACATTCTTGAGTTTTTTAAGGAAGGAAGGGAATTGAAATGTAAGAATTGGAACTGATTTGTTAAAGAGTAATTTGTTATAGTTATTTTCTGCCCAAAATTAGACAGATTATGAAGGAAAGTAATATATGTCACTGATCTATCCATGAAACCCTAACGTATATCTTCATCTTCATTATATATAAACCATCTCCACCATATCTTAATTTGGTATTCAACACATGGAAAAGACAATATTATCGTTGACTTATTTATTACATTTTCATTAATACCCCTATCCCATTACCTATTATCATTGAGTAATGATAAATACAATAAAATTTTTATTCATACATCAAAATTATGCTTTACTTGGGTTTATACTGTGAGCTTTAGTGATTGTACAGTTTGGTGTATGAATTAACTTATTTGTTGTATCCATCAACTCCTATTATCATTACTACTGAAATACCCACAACTACTAGGAGTGTTCATGGACGGTTAACCGGGGGTTCGGTTAACCGAGAACCGTTTAACCGAAAATTAAGTTCGCTAATTTCTTGAACTTAAACGGAAACTGAAAAGTTAGGTTAACCGGTAGTCGGTTAACCGGTTTTTCTATTCGGTTAATCGGTTAACCGTGTAACTGTTTATTAAATTAACAACTATCATAAAAAGTAATTAATAACACACAGATTTACATTTATTAATAAACGTGCATTATATTTAAGATATTTTAATAATAAAAACATCAAATGATAAGCATTTTACTCTTTATAATTGTGTATTTATATTATACGTATATCGTTCGGATATAATTAGAATAAAGTACTAGTAGTTAACATATTAGGGCAAATTTAAACTAGTAAACTACCTTAAAATGAAACAAAAGATATATAATTGATTATATTAAAATAGAAGTGTACATATCTATATATAAATATAGATATATACATTATATATACATATATTTAAAACTATGTATAAACTTTTCGATTTTTTTGGTTAGCCGTTTCTAATATCTATCTCAAAATCATACCGCAAAACTGAAAAATATCGGTTCGGTTAATCGAAACCGAAAAATGTAAAAAAATCGATTCGGTTAACCTAAATTTGGTTCAATTCAACCGGTTTACGGTTCGGTTTTTCGGTTTCTGAATATTTTGAACACCCCTAATAACTACAATTTCATGTTTCGGATTTCATATGTAGCGGGTTTATGAAAATCCATTGGATATCAAAAGAATTGTTAAACATCATGATATTCTTGACACAAATTGTTACAAATACATATAATATATAGTTATTACAAAACTCAAAACACTTATTAGTTGTTTCGTGGTTTGATAGGCACATTTGATTGTTGATTTGTGACTTCCAATTGTACAGTGGAATCAAAAATTAAATGTATGGTGTTTTATTTGGATAGGATGTAGGAATTTCGATTTATTGAAATTATATGATAAAAATGACGAGTGAAAAATAAATATTTGTTATAAATTTTGATGTATAAGAATGATCGGCTTAAATAGTTATAATTATATAGAGTTAACATGTTTATAGTGTATGTATATGTATATGTATATGTATATGTATATGCACATATGGATTTCGGGTGTAATGGGTGAATCCGTGGATGATAAATTGTTATCCACATCCGATTCACTAATCATCCACATCCATATCCATATCCGATATACATCCATTTAGATCATCCATATCTATTTTAAATGGATGGATCGGATGGATGTCCACCGGGTTGGATGTCGATTGCCATCCCTAGCTACGAGTGATATACAAGAACAATTTGATCTCTGTTTTTTATACTCAACATCATATTTATTATTATTATTATCATAATAATAATCATCATCATCATCATCATCGTCGTCGTCATCATCATCAGACCCGGCCCGTAAATTTTGTTGGCCCTATGTCAAAATTTAAATTGGGCCCCTTATTCAAGCTTTATTAGTTTCTACATGTTAATCCATCAAAATATGCATTAACAGGTTGTACAGTACAACATATTTATGCATATTTTTGGTGGATTTATAAAAAATAGAAGATTTAATATATCATTTAACTATGTCACTAGTTTATTAAGATAGAAAATACATAACGTTTTAACTATGTCACTGCTTTATTTAGATAGAAATACATAACTGTAGGTACAAAAATAAATAATTGAAGCGAGACTCGAATAGATTAAAAAAACATGAACTTGACCATCTAGCTATTATAGCATTATGATTATACCGGATTTCATATATAATAAATAAACAACATATCGAGATTTTGGACCCCTCACACAATTGGGCCCTGTGTTGCACCCATGTTGAACACCCCTAGGGCCGGGCCTTAATATTATTATTATTATTATTATTATTATATAATTATATAATTATATAATTACTATTCATTCAAGCTTTTTTTCTTTTACTTTCCTTTCAACTTGAGAATGCATATAGAATAATTAATACTACATTTTTTTCTATTTCCTTTTCCTCTTTTCTTTTACATCTCATTCTTTTCTCATTTAAAACTCAAAATATCTGGTTTTTGTAAATTACTTAGATTGCTCCTTAAGAATTGATACTAGCAACTTCTAACAATGTAGATTACCACTTGAAATCGATTTGTACTCGAAAACAACATATTTATAGGCTTCCAGAGGGATTGTGACTAACAATCTAGTTTTGAATGAAGCGACTAAAACTAGCCATTTGGTTTTCTTTTATCTTCAAGTTTACCGGCTTTCCCAAGGATGAACCTTAAGCTTTCCGGAATTAACATTGGTCTAGTTTGCAGCAATACTTGTTATATAAAATTGACAATTGAAGTTGAGTTTTAAAACGTGCTCATAGATAATTTGAGATAATCAACTTGCTCAAGCTCATATGATTTTGAATCGAAAAGGTGAGGTTTCATGATGAATTAACGACGTCATACAAAGCAAGGAGATGTCTATATTTAATTTGTTCATCTTTATTAATTAAATTGTAGCGAAAAAATAAATAATTACTATTAGTTTGATTATCAAAATTTCATCACAAGTTAACTTGTCGACCTTTTTCCTATGGCCATGATTGAAATCCTATGTAGACCCTACAATTCTAAATATCATACGTAAGACTGGATCATTTTCATTCATCAGAATTAACATTATAAGAATTTAAAGATAAGATCAAGATATTAACCAGTATGATCATAACAAGTGGGTTTTAACCCGCGCATTACGGCGGAACAATACTTATATTAATTAATGAAATAATTTAGTATATGTGCAATTTAAAAGTCAGTGTTTCATATGTAGTCAAATTAAGATTTTGAATAGTTTAATGAGCTACACATCAACATGAACTTTATGTTCTTTTGACAATTATTTTACCTAGCTGGACAATAAAGTACATAAAATGTTTACACTATTTGCCTTAGAATTATATGTATATAGTTTTATTACCGACTACTAAATTACTTTAAAATTCTTTAAGATTTATATAATAGTTTAATTTATATGACTTTTAAATCATATCCACATAACAAATTTTCAAAATAATTTAAGTAATTTTACCCATACTCATTTCTCTTTGTTCGTCACTTACAATACCCACACACACTTATATGTCCATAATCAACTCATTTACGCAACCTCTTGTTGATCATATATATTTTTTTTCTTATCCTTTTATAGATATCATATTATACGTAAAAGATCACTCTTATTTTAGAGTAAAGTACTTTGAAAAAACAAAAAATGCAGTTTGAAACATTTAGAAAAAGTTTTTTTTTTACACAACTGAATAGGTCTCATACTACATCATACAAATACACTTTAACTAATATGTACTACAATAGTATTGTGTAGAAGATTCATAACCCAAAACTTAAATCAAACACAACATATGCGATCCTCTGAACTATAAGCGATCATGTATTTTTCTTTCTAAAGTACGCGATCGTGCCACCTTTATCACGCGATCGCGTATTAGCACTAGGTTTGCCATGAACTCGCTGTTGTTAACGAAATGAACTAAAATGTACGAACACACAAAATCACGCGATCGCGTGTGACATGTTAATACGTGATCCTAAGAAGCTACACGATCAGGTATCATGCACTAGCTGCAAAATTCAGATTTTAAACGAACTTTTAACAATCATAACTCTTAACTTGAACATAGTTAGACACTCAAAATTTGCAGACACTTCATTTTAGCAATATGAAGGTTTTCCTTTTTACACTTTTCTAAATTTCACAAAAATAAAAGATTTGAATGTGTGACACACTTTCGACCACTTTGACCTCTTTTATTGAACATATCAATTCACAATCTACATACTATCAAACCTGCACCTTTTGATAAATTTTTAAACAAACTAAATCAAGACTAAAATAATTGAAAAAAGTACCATATCTCCTATCCAACTCGTTATAACTACTAGGGTCATTAGTGACCCATTTGAGCACATTTGATCCGTTTTATGCCCGAATGAACACTTTATGAATTCTAATAATGATCAACTAACATACAATCAAACTCATCACACTAACTTTCCTTTACTAACAAAATAATTTATAGCTAAAATTGAACTTATACATCACTACTATCCATTTACTTTCATTAGCAACCGCACATGACAAAAAACTACATACTATCTCACAAACTTTCAACAATTTATTAACCAACTAAACAACTTCAAAACATATGGTTGACTTTCAAATTGACCACAAAATGTTTATCGGGCAACTTACACAAGTTTGGACCATTACGACAATTTAAAGAGGGAGTTGTCATTTACTTACAAAAAGCAATCCACGCTACCCATTAGCTATATCCTTCCCTTTACCGCTTCCACTTGTACCTACACATGAACTTAACTTGATAAGCATATAGCTTAGTGAGAATATGAATAACTAATCAACATCATTTACTAATCAATTGCATTGCATTATAATAAATAACAAACTAATAAACACTTCCCTTTCAATTACTTGGATTCAGTTTCACTTTCACTTTCATAGGTGCACATATCTAATCATTGTTCTAGCTAATATCAATTAGCTATTCTAATCGCATTTTAGCCAACATAAGTTAGCTACTAATCATGACATTGAAAATCTTGATTAGCAATTTTAAACACAACATGGCTAACATAAGTTAACCATACTCATCACTTGCATCTTACAAAGTTCAATTCATAACAAGTAAACTATTTAGAAACACTCTACATAACTAAGTGAGTCCCTTGCTCAGAAGCAATCCGAATCACTTAATTATTGTCTAATCACTTTCATATTACTCACTTTGATGTATTAGACCAATTAGTGGTACTTGCTCCAGAGTAGATTCTACCTTTTTAGCACCTAACACAAATACATAATAATACAATTAAGAATAATTAATCATATTTCAACTACTATTCATCTAATTTCTCTCCCCCACTTTACATTAACTAATTTTCACTTTGGCTAACTTAACTAATTGCACTTACATGATCATATATAGAATTTCTATGTTTACTTTCCATTTAATATCATCTAATCATCTCTCTAACAACACTTTAAACTATCTAACATAATTTCATAAGAATGTAACATGATTCATGAAAACCCTCATGTACCCTAATTACCATCTTCCACTTCTAACATGATATCAAGTAATAATCATTACTAAAACACTAACTAACACTAACTTCATACACATAAACCCTAAGTTCCAATTTATTCTCCATGGTGTAAGAGTTCTGACATGATGTTGTCATTATGTTAAGTCACATAACTCTTCATTTCAATTTCATGAAAGTTACTCATCATGTACTCATGATATTCAATGACATGATTAATTCACTTTATTGTACATTAAGTCTTGACCCTTAGTGTTATTGATATTGATGGACATTGATGTGTAGCAAAAAGTCATGTTTTTATGCACATATTTCTCGCACATTTGACCTAATTCTTGGTGAAAACACTTGAATTAAACGTTTATCTACTTAATTTCACAAAGTTTGTCAAATCACAGGCATTACTATTAAAAGTGCTAAAACATCCAAAAGGCACACAAATCGAGACAAATTATGATTCTTAGCATACTTTTAATCACCTGATAATACAAGATCTTAATTAGTCTCATATGATGTCTCAGGTTATTCCAAGAATGGAGAATCAAGAATCGTGCAGATCGGATAAAGAACGAGGAAGATGGAGCCGTCTAAGCACAAACCGAGAGCATTCCGCACACACCAACCCTAGAGACATCCAAATTTGGCACATTTGGCATCATTAGAAGCGTAACGGAATTACAAGATCATAGGTGAAAGAATCAAGTTAAACAGACAAGAAACAAAGAAGATACGCGCGAATTAAGCAACGAGAAAAGCCGAAAAAGGCACACGGGGCAGCACACGGCCACCATATGACTGTGTACGGACTAGAAGTGGCCGTGTATGGCCCTCAACTTTCCATGTATGGCCTGGTTGAGGCCTGTATGGCCTGTACCCCAGTGTATACTCGTTTTGCTTCGTTTGCTTGTATCTTGATGCTTTGATGCTTGTACATGATTATACCCCCTTTGCCTATAAATAGATGGCTTCATTTCCTCATTTCACACACCTCTCACCTCACAAATTATTTCTCACTTTCTCTCTCATTCTCTCTCATTCTCTCTCTAGAGTTTCTCTCTCTAGTTTCTATGTTTAGATTAGGGTTTTAGTTAGTTACTTCCTGGTTAATATTTAACCTAGACTAACGGATGGACTACTTTTGTAATAGTGTAGGGAATATTTTGAGGGGCTTATTTGTATTATTTTCGAAGATATTATGGAGGTTCTGTTCGTGTATTCATTCAACATTATTCTATCTGAAGGTAACACAAGCATTTCTCCAGTGCTTAACATTGCTGGGGTAACGTCCACTGAGAATTGTAATACCTTCCAAATTCACCCTTAAAACAATTACTTCCACTTGGAAATTGGTAACTTGGAGTATATACATTATGTGTCGGTCCTCTTGCGGGAGGATACACTGAGGGACCCATGATTGGCTCTGGTGGTGTATTGTAAACACCACTTGTTGTATCAGACGAAGAGGGGAATGCTTGTTGTTCCTCTTCAATTTTTCAGACAAATTCTTTGAATTCTCTGACTTTTGGGTAGTCAAGATTGCTTTCATCATTGCTTGGCTCCACTGTGGTATGGAAAATTTGATGTTCATTCTCACCCTGGTGTTCTTCCTCTAAATACAAATTACTTTTGTATTTAGATGGGATCAAATTACTTCTGTATCAGTACAAAACTAAAAACTGAAATACAGAAACTAAAAACAAGTAATTGCAGACAAATTTTATAAACACGCCTTTTTATTTCAAAGCAATATTATTTTTGTTACAAGTGAGAGAGAAGTGCACACGGACTTTCATACCTCTCCATTTGCTTATATAGCCAATACAAGTACTAAACAATAATTTTAATAATGACTTTTGTGGTCTATATATTAATTAGTGGCCGACACATATGATTTCATGCTAGAAATTAAAGTATTTTGTCATACTGCATTAATCATAGCATTCATTACGTGTGTGGTTTGAATTAAAATATGTGTTCTTTAATTTCTAGCGTGAATTGAAATCATATGTGTCAACCACTAATTAATATATAGGCGACAAAAGTCATTATTAAAATTATTGTTAAGTACTTGTATTGGCTATATAAGCAAATGAAGAGGTATGAAAGTCCGTGCGCACTTCTCTCTCACTTGTATCAAAAATAAATTTGCTTTGAAATAAAAAGATGTGTTTATTAAATTTGTCTTCAATTACTTGTTTTTAGTTTCTGTATTTCAGTTTTTAGCTTTGTACTGATACAAAAGTAATTTGATCCCATCTAAATACAAAAGTAATTTTATCCCATCCAATAATAATTGGGACGAACGCTTTTGGTATAATAATTAGGACGAATCCTTTTGGTATCAGAGCTTGAAACAAAGCTTTAATCTATGGAAGGCTAAGCCTCCTATTCAGGGTTAACGGAAAGGGTGTAGTTATACTATTCTAATTTTGCTTGTTTAAATACAATTAAACATTTTTTAAACCGTCACTTATTTCAAAAATAATGCTGGTTAATTCCTTTATCCCTGTGAAAAATATGTGCCCTTACAAAATGTCAAGTACCGTTTGATAGCCTAAGAAAGGCATTTGGAAGGAAAGCTGAGCAAGGGATTGGCTTAAGGGATTGGTATCTACAAACGAGATTCGTAAAGCTTGGTAAACCAGTTTTTGTAAAAGAAAAAAGTAAAAGTTTTCTTATGTCTGATCGTTTGCAAGCAATAAAGGATTAGTATGATCACTCCCGTACCGCTAACCTTGAATTTTTAAATTTCTCTGAAAATCAAAAACCATCACTTTTTGATATTCATAATAACGTCTCTTGTATTTACGATAATTTGTTTTTATTTGCGAAAATCTCTATTAAAAGTTTCCATCAAATTAGTGAAAACCTTGAAAATTTAAGTCACCGACTTGAGAAGTGTGAAGAAAACCTGAGAAAAACACAGATTGAAACCACAAAAAGCTTCAAACAAATCTCAACCGAAATCTAAGAAATAAAACCTCTCACCAAGAAACAAGTCCTTTGTCTTGTTTACGTAATAGCCCAACAACCAAAGTTAGTCGAAGAACAAGCGTTGAAACTATCCGAGGATCTTAATTCAAATGTCCAAAGAGTAGAACATCTTTTACAAGAAGTCAAATCTTTAATTGGTTGATGAGCCTAGCCAATCAAAGGGCTAGCTCAGAATACCAGGAAGCAGTAAGAGCAACTTAAGAAATTGAGTCACCAGCACTTGGGTTTGTAAAGCCACCAGATTACAAATCCCTGGTTACCATTGAAAATTCAACAATTATAAAAAAAATAACATGCTCATATATCTCCTTACTAAACAAGCTCAAAAGTTTGGAGAATTTGAGGAAAATTTTGAAAGATTAAGACAAGGGATAGAGGCCTTGGGAAAGCGAACAGAAGAACCATCTAACCTGGAAGATTCAATTGGAAGTCTCACAAAGAGGTTCTTGTCAATCAACGGAAAAGCTCTAGACAAAGGAGAAGCTCCATCAAGAATAAAGCAAGGACCAATCTACGTATTCAAAGACCCTACAAAAATATTTAAAGAAGAATACGAGAAGGAAACTCAGAAGAGGAAATGAGCTCATATCAGAGGCCGAGTGTTCTGAGTAGATCAATAACTACTCAAACCCAAACAGATCTCCCTACTCAAGAAGACTAGATTCGCAGTTACAGGAAGATGACTAGAAACCGATACAATTTCAATAGAGGTCTTAGAAGAAGATTTGGAAGAGGTTACAATCAGAATCTTGAATTAGTGCTAAGTCGTGAAAGGCAACTGGAAATCTCTGGACAAAGGAGAGCAGATTTAGTGCCAGCGGAGGTTTTGTATGGAAGTAACAGGCAGACAGTAAGACATCAAGTCTATCAACACTACTCAGAACAAAGAATACTCTGTGTAGGAGAAACACATATAGACTTGAGACTCTGCAATGCTCAAAGCCATTAGAGGCTTATAGAGACAGGCATGCAACACATTCACCTTGGAATGTTCATGATTAGGCTCCATACACTCCATAGAAGAGGAGCGGGAACAACTTCTCTGGTGGTTCTGCGGGATACAAGATGGGGAGATGATCGTCAAATAGTTGATACCATGGAAGTTGATTTGTCAGCCGGAACACAACTCATCTATATGGTACCTGATATGGTACTCATCATAGATGATTTTCATAATCATATTCTAGTTGCAATACAAACTCATGGCTATGATGAATGGCAAGGAGGAGAAAGTAATATCCTAATAACAATAAGTCTAATTGGAAGAATTTCAAATACAAGTTAAACTGGTTTCGAATACAGTGTAGAGAACGTCGTAGACCATCTTGCCACAAACGGAATCACAACAATTCCAGGAGAAAGAAGAAATATTAAAGATTTAGAATGAAGAAGCTGGAACCTCAAACCTGCATCAATCATAAATGTTAGGATCCCAGCAAGAGTAGAAGTTAACCAGAGACTGGATAGATTTACCAGTCTTAGGTTCAGATCATATCGTAACAACCCTCAACCACCAAGATTCTCTGTTGATACACAAGATAGAGAAATTCATGACAATGGTGAGATAACAGAGGATGAAGAACAATTTGTTGGCATGTGTATACAAGAGGAACTACATCATATTCCTTTTGATGTATGTTCTTTCCTGGCATGTTTATAGGAAGCACACAAATTAGAAGATGAGCCTTTAAACAAGACCAAAAGAGGTAATAAACCAAAGAAAAGGCAGCGGCAAAGCTGGGAGAAATGGTAAACATTAGGAGAATACTCAGGCAAATGGGACTACTATGTTCGTTATGATACTTCTAAGGAAACAACACCAATTGATCATATTGTGGCTATGGGATGGGATGATTATGAAGAAGACCCCTGGAGAGACAACCTCAATGAAGGAAAACTTATAATCAAAGAAGAAGATCTGGAGCTATCGGAAGATGAAGAAATGCAAGAAAAACTGGAAATGTTACAACTTGTATCATTTCCAGAACACCAGGGTGAGAATGAACATCAAATTTTCCATACCACAGTGGAGCCAAACAATGATAAAAGCAATCTTGACTACCCAAAAGTCATAGAATTCAAAGAATTTATCCGAAAAATTGAAGAGTAACAACAAGCATTCCCCTCTTCGTCTGACACAACAAGTGGTGTTTACAATATACCACCAGAACCAATCATGGGTCCCTCAGTGTATCCTCCCGCAAGAGGACCGTCGCAGAATGTATATACTCCAAGTTACCAATTTCTAAGTGGAAGTAATTGTTTTAAGGGTGAATTTGGAAGGTATTACAATTCTCGGTGGACGTTACCCCCAGCAATGTTAAGCACTGGAGCAATGCTTGTGTTACCATCAGATATAAGCTTATGGCCAAATGTAATCTCAAGGTGGGAATCAATAACCATCAATAGGCTAAATGATACCACTTGGTCAGATAACAAGGCAAAACTGACATTCATCGAGAACCTTCTCGGAGAAAATGAAAAGAAGATGTGGCAACAATGGAGAACAACTTATCTAGAGGCTTATACCTCACTTGAAGCCATGGCTGATGACCCTCAAAATATAACATCTCAAATGAGGCAAATAATTCTCATGGAAGATCCGTATAGAGGATCAACTGAAGAACAAGAGAGAGCCTATAGAGATTTGGAAAGACTTACATGTGAAAACACAAATGATCTCTGAAAGTTCTTGAATGAATTCAGAATTCTAGCATACAAATCGGGAAGACTGTTCTTTCCAGCCACAACTGATAAGTTCTTCACAAAACTACCTCCTGTACTTTCAAAAAAGATTGAAGAAGCATTCAAGAATAAGTATCCAGGACTAACTGCAGGGATATTACCTGCAATCAAGTTCACACATACTTATATCTCGGAAATATGTACAGAAGCAGCCTTGCAAAAGGAACTAAGGGACTTATCCCTTTGTTCTGCCATACCAATTCCTGGTTATTACAAATCAGGAAAGAAATATGGTGTGCGTAAATCAAGAAGCTACAAAGGAAAACCTCACAAAACATATGTCAAAGTATTCAAAAGAAAGTACAAGGATGATCGAGGAAGGGTAGGCAAGTGTAAATGTTATATTTGTAGAAGAGAAGGACATTTTGCTCGAGATTGTAGAAGTCAGACTGGAAATATGGCAAGGAGAGCTGTAGTTGATAACCTAATTCTCAAAGAAGACTGGGATATAGTTTCAGCTGATGTCAGTGATCAAGATACTATTTATAGTATCTCTGAAGGAGAAGGAGGATCAACCTTGATCAAAATTGGTGCAATGGTTGAAGAATCCCCTAGATGAAAATGCATTTGTCTTAAAACAAGATGAAGAAGAGGAGTTTTGCTTTATGTTTCATCCAGAAAATCAGGAAGACATTCAAAAAAGAGTTCAAGAAGCAGGCTCATGGAGACCAAATAAAGAACTCCCTGAGCAAAGCAAAAACTGTGCACATAGGTGGCAAGAAAATGAAATGACTAATTACACATTCTGTCATTTCTGCGGAATTGCTACCACAGATATGTCAAGACTACACTGATCAAAGTGTAAGCACACCGCATGTGCACTTTGCGCTCCATATTAACTAAAGAAAACAGTATCAGTGAAAAGGAACAAAGAAGCAGAAATCATGCAGAAAGGAAGAACATATGAGTCCTACGTGGAAAATGCTCATCCAAAAGGATAATGAATGAAAACAAGCCATTATGAGTTCAGCAAAAGAGGCTGCAGAATGGAGAATTAAGGAACATGAACTGAAGAACCTGTTAGAAGAAGGAAAACAAAAATCCCAAAAGGATGAGAAGCATTGGGCCAAAGAAAAGGAAATGCTAATGAAAGACTTGAACGAGATGTTAAAGGTAACTGAATCCATGAAAGCCCAAATCCAACAACAAACTAAACTATTGATCAATCAGAATGGAGAAAGGCAATTAAAGGCCAATTAAAAGAACAATGGGCAACTCAAAAGAAACGCATGGAAACCAAAATTAAGGAACTCCAACAAGAAAATGAGTATTTGAAAAGTAAGAAATAAATGAACTGGAATGAAGAATTTCCTCCTTTAGGAAATCGACAAGTGAAAGCTTTAACTGAAGATGAAGTTCAAATCACCATGAAAACAGAAGGAGGTGTTGAGCAGGAAAGAATAAAGAAAGTCAATAATCAGCTTTATAATGTTGAGGTAGAATTCGATATACCTGGCATCAGGCTATTCAAAGTAAAAGCCATTATTGGCATGGGAGCAACATCGTGCTGCATAAATAGATTGTCAGTACCAAAAGAAGCGCTGGAAGAAATGAACAAGTTCATTTACTTTAATGGCCTCAACTCAAGGCAACCATCAAATCAAAAGATAAAGGCGGGTAATTTCAGGATAGAAGGAAATAAATTTCGAATACCATTGATATTCGCCCTGGACATGAGAACAGGAGATGGTATTGATATGTTGATCGGTACCAACTTCACAAGATCCATGAATGGTGGAATAAGAATCGAAGGTGACGAGGTAACATTATATAAAAAGATTACCAGAATAAAGAAAACACCAACAACGGAGGTGGCAACAGCGGTCCTAGAAGAATTGGAGATTGATGAGGAAATCTATCAGGAGTTGCAAGAAAAAGTATTCTTTTCTAAAGAAGATGCAGAAAAGACATAAGGAAGATTCAAGCCCATCTTAAGAGACCTGGAAGAACAAGGATATATTGGAGAAAAACCCTTGAGGCATTGGAAGAAAAATGGTGAAACTTGTAAACTTGATATCATAAACACTGATATCACAATACAAGATAAACCATTGAAACATGTTACCCCAGCACTAGAGGCATCTTTCAAGAAACATATAGATGCTCTACTCAAACTGGGAGTAATCAGGCCAAGTAAAAGCAGACACTGAACAATGGCCATGATTGTCAACTCAGGAATAATTGTAGATCCAGTCACTGGTAAAGAAACAAAGGGAAAGGAAAGAATGGTGTTCAATTACAGAACTCTGAATGATAACACCTACAAAGACCAGTACTCTCTCCCTGGAATCAACACACACCTGAAAAGGATAGGGAATGCTAAAGTATTTTCAAAATTCGACCTCAAGTCAGGATTTCATCAGGTAGCAATGGTCAAAGAATCAATACCCTGGACATCATTCCTAGTACCGGGAGGACTTTATGAATGGCTAGTCATGACATTCGGACTAAAAAATGCACCGACGGTATTTCAAAGAATAATGGACAAATGCTTTGGAGGAACTGAAGACTTTATTGCAATATACATAGATGATATCCTTGTATTCTCAAAAAATGAAGCAGATCATGAAAAGCATATAAAAGTAATGCTTAGCATTTGTCAAGAAAAGTGGTTAGTTCTTTCTCCAACAAAGATGAAGGTAGCTATCTCAGAAGTAGAATTCCTTGGATCTATTAATGGAGAAAGCAAGATAAAACTGCAACCACATATCATCAAAAGGATATGTGACTTCGATGAGGGAAAACAAAAAATGAAGGCAGGCCTAAGATCATTCTTAGGAATATTAAACTATGTCAGGAATTATGTTCCAAAGCTTAGTTTACTATTCGGCCCCCTTTATGAGAAAACTAACCCCCACGGAGATAAAAGAATGAAACCTTCTGACTATGTTATAGTCAGAGAAATTAAAAAAAAAAAAAGTCAAGGCATTACCAGATCTACAGATACCATTGGAGGAGTCATATATTATCATTGAAATAGATGGATGCATGGAAGGATGGGGTGGAATTTGTAAATGGAAGAAAAGGAAGGAAGATCCCAAGAAAGAAGAAAGAATTTGTGCATACGCCAATGGAAAGTTTAAAGTGGTGCAATAAACAATTGATGCAGAAATAAATGCATGCATCAATTCCCTGGAAAAGCTAAAGATATACTATCTTGATAAAAAGGAGATAACCCTCAGATTGCCAAGCTATTATTAGTTTTTACAACAAAACTAATAGTAATAAAGCATCTCGAGTTCGATGGCTTAAATTTGCTGATATCATAAATGGAACAGGAGTCAAAATCAACACCGAACATATTGATGGAAAGAAAAATATTCTTGCTGATTTCCTATCAAGATTAGTTAACTTTTGTTTTGCAGGATGTACAGAATAAACAACAGGAGTCCTGATGAAGAGTCTAGCATTGACAGAGGAACCATTAGAAGAAACTGTCCAGTCAAGGAACGAGAAGAATGGTTACGAACAAATAATCCAGATTCCAGACCATTGCCAAAGATTTATCAAGGATAATTCTCATTTCAAGAACCAAGAGCTCTCTACAGACACTACCAAATCAAAGCCAACACGACACCAATACCCATTAGAGAAGCAGACATAGTCGTTGAAATGGCACAACAATTGGAACGAGGAGCAACCAAGAAAACAGTTTCATCAATGCGAAAACTGTAAGTAGTTTTGGACTTTAAAGCCCAAGTCTGTATTGCAAAAGCAATGAGAGATAACTATTGGGGCGATCATTGGCCCGAAGTTAGGAGACACAACCAAGAAGCCCGAAGATTGCTCACTGATCTTGAGACCCTATGCAACGAGTTGGGCCACGTCAAAATCTATGCCCAAAGAAAGATACAGAAGCAAGGCCCAATTTCCAGAATATCGTAGAACCAAAGGCAAATTATTACATGATGACTTATGGAATAATGCATTATGGCTAGTAGACAAAGAATGGTCCCCACCAGACAACACTGCATGTCGCGCATGCTTATGAACAGACAGAAGCGTGGTGGTAAGTTATTGGATGACACATTTTGTCATACTGCATTAATCATAGCACTCATTACGTGTGTGGTTTGAATTAAAATACGTGTTCGTTTAATTTGTAGCGTGAAATCATATGTGTCGGCCACTAATTAATATATAGGCCACAAAAGTCAAGTTTTTACTACCGATATCTCTCTTATTCTAGAGCGATTCTTGGCATTTTAAACTCAAAAATAGTACAAATCAATGATATTATGCCAAGATGGTCAAAACAAGGTTGCACGATAAAAATCAAGCAAAACGGATGAAAAACGAAGATTCCACGAACGTTTGAAGATTCAAGGCATCAAAACGAGATTTCAAGACAAAAGTGACCATCATCAACATCCATCTCATCCAAGATGTTTGTTTTCAAATTACGAATCCAACAGAAGAAGAATCAACAAAAACGGATAAAGAATGAAGATTCTACGCCCGCCGGAAGATTCAATTGATTCGTACGCAATATCTGGAGATAGGAGACATATTTTTGGGATATCTTCTTATCAAAGTATTCATTTTTGAATTACGAATCCAACGCAAATAGAATCAACGCAAACGGACGCATAACAAAGAAGATACGCGCGGATTAAGAAACGTAACGAAGGACGGCGAACCGGGGCGGGGGTGTGCTAGCCGCCGTCGGCCACCACCAGGCCGCCTCCGTCCACCTGGTAGGCGGCACCGGGCGCCTGCCACCCATCCCGTTTCCACTTTTTGGTCCTTGCGCGTACCTGGTGCACCACCTTTCCATGCTTTTTCATACCCGGTGCGCCACCTTTCCATGCTTTTTCATACCCGGTGCACCACCTTTCACCCTTTTTCTAATGTGTGCCTTGGAATGCTAATGTGAGACAAAATTCAAGTATAAATAGGTGCCTTGGGTTCACATTTTAGACACCCCTTATCTTTCTTTCTACATACCTTCCTACATTCTCTAAAATCATTAATTATGTAATAGTTAGTAGTAGCTAGCTTAGCAATGTAACGCTTTAGAATATTCGGAAGTAATATAAGCATCATTTTGCTCACAATAATTACGGGTAATATCTATCCTTTCTTTTATTAACTATTTGTAATGTTCTTGTTTGATATTTACAATTTATTAACATTAGAAATGCTTATTGCCATGATATGCGAGTAGTTGCTTATATGTTTGCCATGATTTAGATAGTTATAATGGGATGGTATTAAATATTGTGAAGTAATGTGACGGCCCCTATTCGACTGTTCTCGCATAGAGTGCTGGAAACGCTTTAAGCGGAGTACAAATGTATGGAAGTCTGGGACAACCGAAGGTAGTTATATTACGGATCAATATTATAAATGTGATAAATGAATTTTTGTTTATAGTTTAATTATAATATTATGAACAAATGATGGCATGTTTGGCCAACCGCTTATGACCATACTGCCCCAACTTATTCCTGTAGGGTTAAACCTGTTTATGCGACTATTTATTCAATAGACCATGCCATGATATGGACGTCTCTGACGACCGAGATTGGGGAATAGGATTCGAGGGTAGTCGTTGGCCGATGTGTTCAGTACATTTGGGAGAACTTCCGGTGTATTGTAATTGTTTGTGTTTACTATCCATGTGACATATCTTCTATCTGATTGCGAACAACTCTACGTTAGTTAGTTGATAGGATCGTAAAAACAACTCATTCCAACATAGTTTAAATTTATAAAAAGAAATTTATATGAATGGGAATTATTATACTTTGTTATTGTTTAAATATATGACACTAGACCTAATTTATGGAGCACCCTTTCTAGTTATCCACATGACTACAACTTAGATATTAGGGAGTCATGAACCTTAATTGTGGTAAGTAGTTATCTGTGCCCATGACATGCAATAAGTAAGACACAGTAAAACCACTCATTTTATATATTAGGTTTACATTTCTACACTGCTTTACATTTAGTTAGTTTAGAGTGTCACTTTCACTGTCAATTACTCTAGACCGCATGTTGGATGTAAGAAGCCGTGGAACTACCATGTAAAGTACACTGTCTAATTACTGAAAGGCATGGTCTGCATATGAAACACATTTTAACAAACTGCGAATAATCCAGGGATGCATAACTGTTTGAAAAGGAGAGGTCTAAGTCATAAATCAAAGTAATTAGAGTTTAAAAATGGTATTAACAAGATCTAGGAAAGTAAAGTCCAAGTGACCTAGGATACATCAACCTCCTAGATCTTACATATTTGATTCTTTAAACATAACAAGTTAATAATTAGTTACACAATTAGAAGAACGAGAGATAAGCTTAGGTGTTAAGAACGGTCGGACCTATGAGACGATACGCTGCTTTATTCATGTACCTCGGTTTTTCACCAAGATAGGTTGCTTATCTTTCAACTAGGTAAGTATTGGGAGTTTAGCGTATTTTTGCGATTAGAATCACGATAACCTAGTTCCTAGTGACATGCCAACGGGAATTTAATTGGTAGGGTTCTAGTGTTTACACCAAAGTCTGTCAATCTATTAATCTGAAAGTGTCCCCATCATAAACACCATCCTGGTATTATACTATCCCAAGTCATGGTGAACCACGTCTTCCCTATCCTTGGTTGTTCCATACGTGCTAGCTAGCTTATTTTTAATTTCATTGTTAGTAGTTTAAATTAGATAAAAACAAAACAAAACCAACTATCTGAACCCCATCTTAAAGACTTAATTATCCAAACAAGCTCTATTTCAGATTCGACCATCTGGAGACGACCTTGATCATCCTTACCACGTACTAGTATCAGGTACTTGTACCTAGTACCAGTAGGTAGTATGGAGGTTCAGGCCCCGAGCAAAATAAATTTTAAAACACCCTGATCGCCCCTCAGTCGTTACAACAACACCAACGACACTGACGGCTGGGAGTGCATCAAGTTTTTGGCGCCGCTGCCAGGGATGGTAGTACGATTTGGAGCCTGTTTAGATAAGTTAGTTTTTAAGAGATCCTTTTGACTGGGAATCACCATCCTTATCAGAAGTTACTTTTTTTTAACGTAGTTTTGTGTAGTTAGGATTACCTTAGTATTAGTTTAGATTAAGTTCCCTTCTCACCCCTGACTTTAATTCTGAAACCTTCTCCTTATGCCGTCTTTTCTGATCCCATGGGAAATGTTAACTCAAGGACAACAATTAGATCAAATGCAAAGTCTTATTAATTCAATTGAAAATAGATGTAGGATGTGCGGTAATACCCACTTAGATGGAGAATGCCAAAGCCGTAGTATGATGTATTCGGATAACCTAGAGTACTTAGATCCTCAACGACAATATCAAAATGACCCCAGGACTTTCCAACCACATCCATGCCAACCTTTTCATTCCCAACCATTCAAAATCTACCCACACTCACCTCACCCTGTAAGTATACCACAACCCTATGAGAACCCTAACTTGAGAGATACGCCCTTAGCCTATCTCAGCAGTAATGCTGCTTTCTCACCTCCTTCCGAATCACTTGAAGAAATGATTAAAGAACAAGAAGACATACTTAGAAGTTTTACTTATAATATGTCACAAATCTTTACTAAACTACCAACACAAGCCCAGGAGAGTAGTGAGGAGAGTAGGAATCAAGCTGGAGTCAACTCTAGGATACAGAAAGTTGAGAGACGCACACACACCACATCTATTACACTTAACACAGACTTACATTCTCATGAGTTCGGTTACAATATCCCTTCAACTCCCACACCAACCCAATTTTCTAAACCTTCACATTCACCTATTCCCGACCTATCAACGTCAAAGACCGACGGAGGGTTTGTTCTAGAAGAACTTTCCGAACCACTACAACTCGAAACTTCCTGCCGGAGTGACGAGGGTGATGAAGTAGACGAAGAGATCGAGATGGAAAGCCCGAATTTGAAGATTTACATAGAAGACTCAACTTCACAAATAATATAGGAATACATACCGACTCTAAGTAGTGAACTCATTCAAACTAATATGGTTGAACACGTCCCACAACCAGTTGTGGTTGAATGTATCCCAAAAATCCCTTTGATTGATTCACTTCCTGATCTAATAGACTTCACTAGTACCTTAGAGGAGACAAACACCCAGGTAACCCAGGTATTTGATGATAATGTTGCTACAAGATTGGAGACACTAATGGACATTGTCCCAACTCCATGCCCAGATTACAACATTATCCTCCAACCAAAGGCTTTAGGAAGCAAGGTGGGTTTTGCATCAAGAGCACCCTGCAAACCATCTCTTCATTACATAATGACGTACATGTCCTGGAGTGATGAGGACCTCTTTGACCAACCCGAACAACCTAAAACTCAAGAGGTAGAAAAAGTCGAGAGCTTTGTTTTACCTCAAGTAAAACAAATCACTCACTTTATCATGCCTCTTCCACTGATTGGACATACCTTGACCATAATCTGCTTTAATCCCTTAGGTAAGTACCAATACTTCCGCTTATGTCTACTGATGGATGCAAATGAGCCCCCTAGATTTCCCAAGAAATAGGTTTGGAGTCAAGCTAGTGACTCGAACAAAAACAAGCGCTTCTCGGGAGGCAACCCATGTCTAACCTAGGATTATCAGTAGTAGTTAAAGTAGTTTAAGTAGAGAACTAACCCAATAAGTAGAAATGAAACCCTAAAATGAATGTTCCAAGTTTTCTATCTTTATGAACAAAAATGGATGGTTTGCGAAATTACTTCGTTAAAAGTCAAATTTTTGTCAAACCTTAATACTTCCTAGTCCCAGTCATTTGGAATTTATTGCAACATCTATTTTCACCATTTTCTAAAGTTCTTGTTATCCCTTTCACTCACAAAAATGGAAACCTACTAGGAGTTAGGAGCCTTAGTCATTCTAAACACCCGCTGACATGTTTCGAGCATTTGAGGTACTTACATATATTATTGTGAACATACATAAGATATTAATGCTTAATCTGATTGGTATGTCAATATGTGTATTATGCTCGAACTCGTTTAAAAATATGTGCTTTGGATATCTTTATACTTGGCTACCTGATTCAACTGATAATACTGGTATTTCCATGTCTGCTATTTGTGATGCGGTGAAATTATAGGCAACTAACACTTTTTGTGTGAGATTAAACTCAAAGTCATACACTTGTTTGTTTCATCTACAAAGCACTCACTTTGATAGGTTCTTCGCAAACCAGTGAATCTATGATTTGGAGAATAATCACTTGTTTGTTAGATCATGTTTATTTGATCTACTTGTAACAGACAAGGACTGACGCCTATGGATAAAGAATCTTTAAGGATAATGGAAAGATGAAAAGAGGAGCTTACAGTTCATTGAGTATGGGAATCTTTGGAGCATTGCTTTGCAGGGGACAAGAGATGACACTTCTGGGTACGAAGATGATTTCTAGTTGTCTATGACTAGTTCATCAAGTTGATCAGCTCAATACTCATCATATGTGCCCACGAATTCCAAATCCTATAGCTAAACCTTGCCACATAATGGAACCCTAAACCATCATCACCATATCCACCCACATTCACCCATCCATCCACCCCTTCACACATACAACCATCACCCTCAGGGACTATTCATACAAAGGAATAGATACGGGAACAATTTGGAAACTGGAGATATCAGTCGATAAAAGAACAACATCAGATTCATTACATCAGTTGTCAGCAAAAGATCTCGGGTAATAAAGATTCATGATCATTGGAGTCAACACTTTCAGATCATTAGGAGCAGTTGAGTTACAGCAACGGCTCTTGAAGATTAGGATCTTTGTCCATTAATCTCTATCCAACATTTGGTGTTTATTGGTTAATTATGCTTGTGTCCGAAGGGCGACATCACTTCATTTTCTGCAATCTATCCTTTAGCTCTTAGTTATTTTCGTGAGGAAACTGGTTGAGTGATTGAAGAAAGGTTATACTACTGGAGCTCAAGTTCAATACATGAAGGCTGATGCCAACCAAGTTCAGAATCCATAGGAGATGACATAGTCAACCACTCGGATCCTCAGCTCACAGTCGTATAGACGATAAGGGAGTTCTGCGTTCCTTTCTCTAGTTTATTTATCCGTTTTTGCAAGATTATATCAACGTATATCCCATTCCAAACACTAAGTGTGGGATCCCTGGACTCCACAAAATACTAAGAGATATTTTCCATAATTAGTAGAAACTCTAAGTGTGGGATGCTTCGACAAGAGGTACTCAATGCATAGATTCGAACATTAGGGACAATGTTCCTCTAAGTGTGGGATATACGGTCTGCAACCGCAAGTTTAACCTCTTGTCCATAAGTCAAACAATCTTTTCATTAAAAGGCTAAAAATAGAGAAATTTTCAAAATTTTTGGGATTCAAAAGCAACACTTTAGAACCTCTATTCTCCAAAAATGTATATTACAACAAGAAACGAGTTTTAACAAAGAAACAAAACTGTTTACTTAGAATAAGATACATATGAAAAGGGCAACACATGGCTAAGCATTGACCAAAACATTTAGTTCGTGAGGTTTGAGCCCGTGACTAGCATTCATCATTTAAAATGCTTCACTTTTCGTTTCATGTGTGTGCAGATGTATGCATTTGAATTAGAACTTGCTCTTGCAATACATTTCGAGATCACACCAATGAGTGCCATACGTGGAATAGGTACAATCTATCTTGATAACTTCTAAGGAATCTCAACACCCTCTCACCACCAAACATCCACTTCGCACCCAATCAAAACCTCCTTTTATTCATTCCGAACCCACATAAGTAACATCTTCTAGAAATTTTCAGAGACACTCTCGATTTCCCAAGACTTTTGCAAGAAAAGCCATCACAACCCAATACCATAAGAAAACTTTCGGGCCATAAAATATATCTATCGGTGAGGTCGGCATGATAAAAAGAAAAGAAAAATAGAAAAGGAAGAAAACAAGAACCATATATGCCAGCACTACCAAGAAAAGGTCCAGAAAAGGAAATTAAAAATCCAAAAAGGGTTACGCTACCAAGTCTTTTCAAAATCTGAGAAATTTCAAAAGAGACTCTCTCAAGAAAAGCACCCCAGTTTCGAGAAAATCACACCTGTTGGGACATGTATGTGTGACAACAGATCTAGCTTGTAATAGTACTAGTGATTATTGTAATCAAGTTTGTACAATTGATTTGGATTTGTAAATGATATTAGTTTGGTATTAATATTCGTTAAATATATTAGTATGTTAAAGTGTTAGAAGAATATCGAATACGATGTTACAAACTAAAGTCTGTGAGATGAGATCTCAAGTCGCAGAACTTAGTCCTGCGAGATGAGATCTGGGCTCGCAGAGCTGCGAACCGAGTCAAACTTTGGGCTTGGTCGTGGGCTGCGAGTTGAACTCAACTCGCAGAGTCCATCGACTTGCGAATCGAGTTTGATTAAAACCTATAAATACTCAATTAGGTTAAACTGAAAAGGACTTTTGGCCATTCGATTTCCAGAGGACAAAAACACTATTCTAAGCAGTCATAAGGTTAGGTATTGATCGATTAACTTTAATTAATCGATACAAAACCTTGTTGATAAATCAATTCGCTATTATCTTGCGAAACAAATTGTTCACTTATTGTGAACCAAGTATTGAGGAATTCCGCGCCTTAATACCTAAGATAACCTCGTTATCGATCCATGTACTAGGGACTTACAATTGGTATCAGAGCTTTCGGGCTAAATACTTAGTTAGTTCGAGGTTATTTGGATAATAACGATAGATTTAGGGTTGTTGTTACGATTAATCTTCATAAAAACGATCAAAATCAGTCTCTGGAAGTTTTTAGTTTCGTAATCGACCGAAATCTTAGGGTTTAATCGATTAGAAAACTAAAATTTTCGTTTTAGGGTTTTTCAGCTGATTCTGCGAACTGAGTTTCCCTCTGCGAACTGAGTTCACCCTGCGAACCGAGTTCTTCTGCGAACTGAGTTCCCCTCTGCGAACTGAGTTCCCCCTGCGAACCGAGTTCTTCTGCGAACTGAGTTCCCCCTGCGAACCGAGTTCTTGTCCTGCGAATCGATTTTCTGTGAAGTGAACTTTCTGATTTTTCTGATTGTTAATTCCCGAAACTCTTAAAATGTCTGACATTAGCAAAATGATTGAGATGGAGCACGAGGTTGGAAAATCTAATACTCCACCTAAGTTGTTACGTGTTGAAGACTATTACAGTTGGAGAGATAGGTTTGAATCTTACTGTAGATTCCATAATCTCTCAATCTGGATGTGTATCAAAGGAGGATACATGGCACCCACTCAAACTGTTCAAAATGCTGTTGTTGTGGTATCCTATAATCTGATGAGTGAACAACAAAAGAAAGACTATGAGAATGAAAATAAAGCTCATTCTTGTATCAAGATGTGCTTATCTAAGGAAATTAATCATCAGTTAAAATCTTTTCATACTGCTAAAGCACTCTGGGAAGCGCTTGAGAAAAGATGTGAGGGAAGTCCACAAGTGCAAGCAAGCAAGAAGAAGCTTCTGAAAAAGCAGTTTACTCTGTTTAAAGCTTTTAAAGGAGAAACTCTTGATGCTTATGTTACTCGTTTCTACCATTTTTTATCTGAGATTGAAAACCATGAAATCACTATTGAGGAGGTAGAGAAAACCAACAAGTTTCTTGAGGGTTTACCTTCTAAATGGGAGATGTATGGTGTGATGATTACAGACAATGAAACCAGATATGCAACCATGACACTTGAGCAGGTCATTGACAAGCTCAAAGGATATGATTTCACTAAGAAGTCGAAAGATACTGATTCTGATCATGTTCAGGATCCAGGACTGTATCATGGAAAAACTTCTATCTTGACTGCTTCATCCAGCTCGACCACTGCTTTGTTTGTTGGTAATGCTGCTGGAAAGGGTGAAATGATAACTGATGAACTGTGTTTCATTACATCATCCGGAAATGAAGCTAAAGGGAAACCTTCTGAGAAGTCACCTCAAGAACATCAAAAGATGTCTATGAGTGTGAAATCTGCTGAGCAGCAACTGTCTGTTCTTGCTTCATTTGTAGCTTCATATGAGAATTATATTGATTGTAAGATTAATGATCCAATTCTTTTTGATGAAGACTATGATCAGATAGATCCTGATTATCTTGAAGAAATAGATCTCCAGGACCAACTTGCTTTGCTGTCAAGGAGAGTTAAAAATTTCTTAAAGAAAAATGGAAGAAAGGTTGTTGGCAACAGATCAGGGTTTGATAAAACCAAGGTCAAGTGTTATAACTGTAAAAGTTACGGAAACTTTGCTAGAGAATGCCAAAGACCTAAGGTAGAGACTGGTGAAGGGAAACAAGGCTCGGGAAATACTTTGCATTCCAAAGCCTTAGTAGTGAAACAGCTAGATGGGTCTTATGATTGGAAAACTCAGTCAGAGGAAGCTTTGATGGCTGAGATTGACGATCAAGAGATTGAAGCTGAGTCATTATCCTATATGCCCACTGATCCAGCTTTTGAAGTAAAGGTGCCAGAGACTCCTATTAAAGCTAATGTTGATGATGTGTTAGACTTAGGGTCAACTGAAGATTTGGATCCCGTAGATTTTGTAGCTAAGATGGCTGAACTGCAAACTGATAAAAAACGGGTATGCCTAGATCTTGTCTCTCTTGTTGATCTGTGTCAGTTAGTTTCTATTTTACAGTCCCAAGTTAGTGCTTATGCAGATTCCTATAAGACTTTGACTGAAACTAATAATACCCTGTCATCTCAACTTAGCACACTTAGTAAATCCAGTGAGGCTGTAAGATCTGAACTTGACCTAGCTAAGTTAGATATATGTAGGTTAAGTGATGATAAACAAGCCTTAAAGGATAAGATTAAGGCAGATGCGGCTGATAAGACAGCTTTTAGAGATACTGTGAATGAGAAATTAATTATCATAGACGGTCTCTATATGAACATAAACGATTTGAATCTGTCCATTGCTAATAAGGATAAGGAGTTAGCTGATTGCAAAACAAAACTTGTAGCTCAGAATTGTAAGCTTGAGAGCTATAGAACATCTGAAATGGATAAAATGTTAGGTGCTCAGCGTAGTGTGAAGGATATGTCTGGTTTAGGTTATAATGATATGCCTTACCCATTCAATTCAAATTACACTAAAACTCCTGTAGATATTGAAATGGCGGATGTTAACCCTGAGACGAAGGAAACTAATAAACCGGAAAAGTTAGAGGCACAGAAGAGTGTTATTAAGAACCCTTCATCTGATGATAGTAAGAAAATTCCTCACACCAAAGTACATTTTGTACCGGGTGGAGTAATTAATGATACTAAGACTAATGAAGTGGTTAATAAAGAACATGTCATTGAACCTTTAGTGCCTAAAACTCCGGTAGCGGATGCAAAAGTTAGTAAGTCACGTAAACAGATGTCTTGCTTCAAGTGTCACCAAAAAGGACACGTAGCTTCTTGTTGCCCAAATAAGAAGCTGGAAGCATCACATAAGTTAGTGAATACTGAAAAGACACCAACTATTTCTAGTTCGATTGTAGATAGGTTAGGCTCCAAACCGGGATTAGGAAGCAAACCTGTAAACATTCTAAAAAGAGATAGTAATCATAGTGTCTCTCCACCTAAACCTAAAAGGGCTTATACTCTAAACGAAAATACTTTCAATAAGCCAAGAGATAAGACACCTTCGAGGTTTAGGACCCCAAGTAGAAACCATAGTCAATTTGAGAATGGCTCTACTTCGAGTGCACAGGGAACTAAGTTTGTGCCTAGGAGGTATTCTACTCACTTTCCTCATAGGCCCAAGACTACATATCATCAACAATCTCAAACTCCTGTGAAGGTTACCAAGACTCCCGATGGGAATAGTTATGGTTACTTTAAGGAGGTTCAGATTGTAGATGATCAGGGACAATCCAAGACCGTAATGGCTTGGGTCCCTCTTGATAACTAACTGTGTACAACTTGTTATGTGTAGGAGCAGACTGTGAACAAGGACAGCTGGTGGTATGTAGACAGTGGATGCTCAAGACACATGACAGGTGAAAGAAGTCTACTGAAGGACTTCAGAGAAGGTTTCAAGCAAAAAGTAAATTTTGCAGGAGACAAAGGAGGAGTAATTACTGGGAAAAGAAAAGTTTCAAATGGAACTTTAACTCTAGAGGATGTGAATTATGTTGAAGAATTAACTCATAACCTAGTGAGTGTTTCCCAAGTCTGCGATAAAGGTCATCCAGTTCATTTTAATGAAAAGGAGGCTTTAGTCCTGAAGCCAGGCTTCACAATTCCTGAAGAATGGATATTGATGAGGGCACCAAGGAAGAAGGAGCTATGCTATAAACATGGGTGTTCCTAATTCTTCAATGGTATCTACATGTTTATTATCCAAGGCTTCGGAAGCAGACGCGCTACTATGGCATAGGAGAATGGCACACCTAAACTGGAGAAAAATGAACTACATAACCAAAAATGGTTTAGTTTTGGGTGTACCGCAAAAACGTTTCGAGTCTGAGGATAAGTGTGTTCCTTGTATGAAAGGAAAGCAGCATAAGAAACCACACCGATCTAAGACTGCAAACTCAATCTCCTCTCCATTTGATTTGCTACATATGGATCTCTTCGGCCCAATAAGCAAAAGAAGCATAGGTGGCAAATGGTACTGTCTAGTTGTCACAGATGACTACTCTAGATTCTCGTGGCTATTTTTCTTAGGATCTAAGGATGAAACTCTAGGTATTCTAATTGAGTTTTTAGATCAAATTGAAAATGTATACAAAATGAGAGTTAAGCGTATTCGTAGTGATAATGGAACAGAATTCAAGAATTCAACGTTAGATATCTATTGCTTAAGCAAAGGGATAATTCATCAATTCAGTGCACCATATGAACCTAAACAGAATGGTGTGGCTGAAAGGAAGAACAGAACGTTGATTGAAGCTGCTAGAACAATGCTTGCAGATTCAAAGCTTCCGGTCATCTTTTGGGCAGAAGCAGTGAATACAGCATGTCATGTTCTGAATAGAGTCCTTACGGTTAAAAAGCATAATAAGACTTGTTATGAGCTTTTGAACAATAAGAAACCAAACTTAAAAGGTTTTGAACCCTTTGGAGTTGCTTGTACAATATTGAAAACTGGGAATCAAGCTAAATTTGGTGAGAAGGCTGACGAAGGATTTTTCTTGGGTTATATGCCTAATTCTCCAAATAAAAGGGGTTTCAATAAGGTCACTAGTCGTCTGGAGATAGTTTATAACATTGAAGTTACGAGCTATGTACCTGCTGTGCATAAGGGATTAGATTGGCAATTTGACTATTCAGATCTCTTTCAGTCATTTAAGGTTCCCATAAGTGACTTTGTCAGTGATTTAGAGATCTCTCAGCACTTATTGAATGAAGAATTGGACAATGGTCTGTCTTCAACATCGAGTGTTCCGAAATTTGGAATCAGGACATCAGATGACTAAAATGAAGCTTCTTTAAGTGGGTCTCGACAATTTTCAAAGGATAAGTATCAAGAAACAGAAGATTCTGAAAAGGATCTTCAAACAACGTTTGATGATGTGCTTACTTCTTTGAACCATGTAAAGATCTCTTCAGAAAATTCAGAAGAAATGCCTTCATTAGAAGAGATTGGTACTAACTTAGGAGATGAGTTAATAGTTGATCCTATACCGGTTACAAGAATGAGTAAGAATCATCCCGTTGAAAACATCATCGGTGATATTAATACTCCTGTTCAGACTAGGACTCAATCTAAAGCTAGTACTTCTGAAGATTTAGAAAGCTTGTATACTGCTATGAAAGAGGCAGGAATTCCTAATCAATGTCTATATTCATGCTTTATCTCACAAGTTGAGCCTAAAAATGTGCAAATAGCTCTCAAAGAAAGCTCATGGGTTGAAGCTATGCAGGAAGAACTGCAACAGTTCTCAAAATTACAAGTTTGGGAGTTGGTTGACCTACCAAATGGAGAATATCTAATTGGAACTAGATGGGTATTTAAGTGTAAGAGAGATGACCAGGGAGTCATTACTCGCAATAAAGCACGTCTAGTGGTTCAAGGTTTTAATCAACAAGAAGGCATAGATTACAATGAAGTGTTTGCACCAGTTGCTAGGCTAGAAGCAATTAGAGTATTTTTAGCATTCACGTCATTCTATGATATAAAAGTTTATCAGTTGGATGTTAAGAGTGCCTTTTTGTATGGCAAAGTAGAAGAATTGGTGTATGTTGCTCAACCTCCAGGGTTTGCTGATCATGAGTATCTAGTTAGAGTATATCGTTTGAATAAGGCTCTATATGGATTACATCAAGCACCAAGGATGTGGTATGCAACACTATCAACGTATCTACTTGATAATGGATTCACAAGAGGAGCAATTGATAGTACATTGTTTGTAAAATGGAACAATAAAGACTTTCTATTACTACAAGTTTATGTTGATGACATTATCTTTGGATCTTCTGATGAAAAGATGTGTCAAGAATTTGAGAAAGTCATGAGAAAAAGGTTTGAGATGTCTGCAATGGGAAAGTTGAAATTCTTCTTAGGGTTACAAGTTGACCAAAAGAAGGATGGCTTCTTTATTCATCAATCTAAATATGTTTATGAGTTATTAGAAAGATTTAAGATGGATGACAGTAAAGTCTACAATACTCCGATTCCAGTTAATCACAAACTAGGTCCGGATACATCGAGTGATCAGGATGTGGATCCTACTTTATATAGGGCCATGATTGGATCACTAATGTATTTGACTGCCTCTAGACCTGACATTATGTTTGTTGTCTGTTTATGTGCAAGATATCAGGCTAATCCGAAAGAGTCACATATGCAGGCTGTTAAACGGATCTTCCGTTACCTCAAAGGGCAACCGAAGCTGGGACTTTGGTATCCAATTGATGGAGACTTAGATCTAGTAGCATATACTGATTCGGATTATGGAGGATGCAATCAAAATAGGAAATCTACGACCGGAGGATGTCAATTCTTAGGAGGTAGATTAGTATCTTGGCAGTGCAAGATGCAAAGCTCAGTAGCCATTTCTACATGTGAAGCTGAGTATGTTGCAGCTGCCAGCTGTTGTTCTCAAGTTCTTTGGATACGACAGCAACTGCGGGATTACGGGTTAAACATAACCAATACTCCTATGATGATTGACAACGAATCTACTATGTCGATCACTAACAATCCTGTGAAGTACAGTAAAACTAAACACATTGATATTCGACATCATTTTATTAGAGACTGTGCTGAAAAGAAAATGATAAGGTTAGTTAAGGTTCCGACTACGGATAACTTAGCAGACCTATATACGAAGGCGTTCGACAGAGCAAGATTTGAGACATTGGTTCAACTGAATGGAATGAGAAATCCAGAGTGATTAGTCTTCCAAGGGTATTTTAGTAATAGTTAGTAGTTATTTTTAGTACTTAAAAAAAAAAATGGGGGGGGGGGGCGTATGGCATTCATTTGCTTGTTACTCGAGGGGAATCGCCTCCAATAAAAGAACAATCGAAGTTCTTTTAGAAAAAGCTTTAAGTTTTGGCTGTAAAAACTTGGGAAATGATAGTACATTAGGAGAATAAGTCTTAGAATAATAACCTTAAGTATTAAGTATGATGTGTTAGTAGATTCTTATAAGTTGCATTAGAATAACGATTTTTATCTAGGATTACACTTATATTTATCTTATTATACACCTATATCCACTGATTATAACTTGTCCTTTTACTTAACAAGTGTTAAGAATAACTTAAGTCTAGTTAGGTTCATCATACGATTTATTGGTAGGCAGGTTATGCTAAGATTTCCGAGCAGTTAAGAAGTATAACTTTCATGTGTAATATCTTATGTGCTCTGTTATATAACGTATGACATATGTCTTAATTGTTGAATGATAGTACTACCGTGCACTGTGATCTAAAATAAAAAAAAAATTGAAATGATACAAAGTATCATAATGTCAAAAGGTGAGTTATATGTTTCGAAAGGGCATCATTTAGTAACCTCTACCTTACATATGAAAGATACAAAGTATCTCGTGTCAAGTGTATGTTATATGCTTCTAAAGAACATCATTTAGTAATCTCTACCTTGATAATACAAGATACAGTGTTATGTGTTGTACTTGAATTCTTCAGTATGTTGTATAGTAGAAAACACTAGATATTGTGCACATTAACAATAAAAGTTTGGCTCAGAAACCTGTGTGTAATCTGTTTATGTGGATCATAATATCGGTAATCGTCTTGAACTGTCTATGATATTCGAACATTCACTTTTGTGAATAATAAGAAATTATAAGTTATATTTCAATGAAGTGTTATATCATGTGGATAAAGGTACATAAGATATAATTTTATAAATATAAGTTTATTACTGATTAAAGTTGTGATTTTATTGTGCTTATATGAATTTCATGAGGTATGTATACTAACAATTGTCTTATGCTTATTACAATTTAATAAGTACAGCTTATTCTTTCTAATATGATCCCTAAGTAGTTAAAACTTTAAGTGTTTACCATTAAGTTAATTTATTTTCTTAGAATGTTAGTAATTTTATTATTTTAACTTTTGTAATTATTTCTTCGAATTAATAAAAGTTTTAATTATTCTTCTTGTTTACCCTTTGGAATTAAATTAAACTAGTTATCTTATATCCGTGTTGAATAAATGTAACAAATACAAGTGAAAAATAATTTTTATTTTAGACTTGTACGGTATATATGGGTTTCAATTTATACTAAGTACTAAAATCGAGTTTTTGTGAAAACTTGCAATTTTGACTAGTCAACACTGCGAAGCGAGACTAGTGCTGCGAAGCGAGTACATAGTATAAATGGGGCAAGTCCAACGAGTCCAACCCACACTTGTCATTTACTCTGCGAACCGAACTCACAACTCATCTGCGACTTGAAATTTGGTGAAACGAACCGAACTTAATTTTCGGTTGATTTTCTGATTTTTAGTACAAGGAAGGACTTTTCGATCCGTGGAACTTTTACAACTTTTGATTACGCATCTTTTGAAGTAAGTTTCATGAGATTTCACCGTGTAATTTGTGAGATATCGATGGGTTTACGTTTTTGAATGTGTCGGTTTAGTTTATCACGGATTTTGTACAAATTAGTGATTTAGAAAACCTAACACATGTTTACAATGCTTAATCGATGGTTAATAAACATATTATAATCGATTAATTGCTTCGAAACATACTAGATTGCAAATTTAATGTTTGAATTCGTTGAGCAGATGGTTCTGCGAACCGAGATCTATCTCGTTTCGCAGCCCGCTCCAACGAACTGAGATGACTTTAGTTGACCGAAGCGCGATGAGTTCATCTCGTTTGACTTCAGTTGACCGAAGCGAGACGAGTTCACCTTGTTTGACTTGAGTTGACCGAAGCGAGACGAGTTCACCTCGTTTGACTAGGGTTGACCACAACGACTTGAACTCAACTCGCAGGGTTTCTGCGAACCGAGTTGAAAAATTAAATCAATTTTATAATTTTTCAATTATAACTTGTTATCGATTTGAGAATTGTTTGTTTACAAATAATTAACAAGTTACTTGTTTATATACATATAGACTTAAGAACTTTTGTTTCTAAGTTTAAATATGTGTAATATCTTAACAATTTAAGTTATTTCATATCGAAAGTCTTCCGACTCATAGCGTAGTCGTGCAGCGTGTTCTGATATTTATCGGCGGTATGTTAACTCGAATTGTTTGTCATAGCTAATGGGCTTTATATATAATTTATAGAATATAATTGAACTTGTTAATTCAATTAAGTTTCAGTAAATTATGTTATTAGTTAATAGTATATTTAGACGTTTGATGATCTTTTTGATCATAATACGTTAAAGTGTAAATTATCTAATGCTCGTTAACTTAACATTTTTGCTATTTGTGTAATTTTGAATTACAGATATGGCTAACAGATCTTTTGAGAAGGGTCACAACATCTTGGTGAATCTAGATGTCAACGAGCGTGGTGCTGAGCGCTTTGAGCAGATTTTGACATATTTAGCACGTTCGAGAATTCAATTTGCTATCACTGAGTCACCTCCACTGAACAAAGACCTTCTTACGCAGTTTTGGACGAACATTGTATATAATGGTGCTGCTAACCCGCCTACTATACATACGACGGTGAATCAGCATCCGATTTCTTTTACTGCTGATGATTTACGACAGCTATTGCAGCTAGGAACTTCTGAACAAGAAGCGGGTCCATCTGCTTTTTCAGCTGATTTTATAGAAGGAGCTCTAGGTCGTACAGGTTATTCAGGACCTAGGAGAGGACGTCAGTTTGTCAAGGCATTCGTACTAGGACAGTGGAGATTTGTTTTTACTGTTATAGTATCTATTTTTGGGAACAAGAAGTTAGGATTAGATGAGCTTAGTCCTGAGTTGATGTCAGCTGTACTGTCATTGGATTACAATAAACCATACAGTTTTTCTTCTTATATCTTTCAGTCCTTCAGAGGACAGATCACCGGAGCTGCTAGGACATTGTTTATTCTTTATCCTAGATTTTGTATGCTTCTGATTCCAGCTCAAGTTCCAAACTTGCCAGCTTATGCAGCTGATTTTCAAGTTGAGACAATCGGACTGCGAGGTTACAACACTTGCTTTTTGCTATCCAATCGTAAAGATGAGATTAAGCCTGAGGCTGCTGATCTTTTTGGGCATCTTCTTGATGCTGATTATGTTGCTCCACCAAACAATGGTTGGATGGATGTTGGAGCTCACGGTCAAGCTCAACCTCAACCTTCACAAGCTCAACCTCAACCTCAACCAGCAACAACGTCACAGGAGCTCATTGAGGATGTTTTACATCAGGTTGAACATCAAGGTCAACAAGTTGTGCCTGAGCTAGCTGCTGAGGTTCTACATGAGGTTTTGATACAGATTGATGATGATACAGATCCCTTGTTACGGGATATTGATAGTTATGTTGAAATTCCTGAGGTAATTTTATAATTATATAGTAATATCAATACTTCGTTGTTATATTATTATCACATTATTATTATATAATGCATATGTTATAGATATTTAGTTAATTAGATATTATTTCTGATTATAAAATATAAATATCATTATGTTCAGGGAGCTGAGACTGCAGACCCAGAGGTCACTCGACCTGAGGGTGAGCAGGGACAGCTTGATAGATCTGAGGGTTTACCTTCTCAGGTATTTTATCAGATTAATCATAAATATATAGAACTTGTATGATAGAGCTTTTAGCTAATCATAAATGTTTAATATATTTAATATTTAGGATTCTGATGTTGGTCCATCTGGAGGCCGTGATGGTCAATCGGCTTCAGATGATGATGATAGTACTCCTTCTCCACCTCCAGATGCTGGTTATATTAGATACCGATCTCGGATGATTCCAGATCCAGCACTGAAGGAAAAGAGAAAGGCTAAGGAAGTTGATTCGGACTTCAGTATTATTGACGAAGGTCCTGAGGAAGAGGATATACCTCTTATTTCTCAACGCCGTAAGCGTTCTAGGACTTTGATCATTCAGGATGGTATGTTTTATTTAGAGTTAGATAATCTTAACTTGTTGTTTATCAGGAGTTCAACTTAGACAGTTGATTCTGTGACAGTTGCTCAAGATACATCACAGGTAGAGACGATGATACCGGTGGTTACTGAACCAGTATCTGTACCATCTGAGGTATGAGATAAACGTTTAGTACTACGAGTATTATTAATATTTAATTAGAGATTGAGACAGAGTTATCTGTAACAATTACTTATTTAATTATATCTAACTTTATAGGCTGAGAAACTGCTTGAGTCAGTGGAACCAGAAATGGTCTCCAAGACTGTTGAGGAGGGAGTTGCAAAACTGGTGCAAGATGCTCAGTTTCCGACTAATAAAGCTAGTAGATTCGTAGCTAGTCTTCTCAAAGAAGCATTATATCAAGCCATTCCACCACTCACACGTGAATCATACATTGCTTCAGTGACACCGCCTGGACCATCTACAATATCTGTTATTCCGATGACTGATGCTGAAAGGATTACATCCTTAGAGTCAAGAGTTAAGGAATTGGAACAGAGTACTTCTAGGATTCCAGGGTTGTTAGCTGAGAATGTTTCTCTTGCTCAGCAGATGGTTCATATCAGTGAATCACATTTGACACTGCTGAAGACTCATGATACTTTGCTTGCTGATTTTACTGCCTAGTGACTGAAGCTTGAACACTTAGAACGTTTGGTGTTGAGAGTGAATTCAGGACAGTCTGCTCAGGGGGAGATAATGCTATATCATGAAGCTTGCAAAGAGGATGAGTTAGCTAAGAAGAGAAGAGATGATAAAGATTATGATCCCGATGCTCAGAAAGATGGTGAGCCGACTGGTCCTTCAAAGACTGGTGAGCAAGCTATTATTCAGGGGGAGTTTGCATGTGTTGGTGTTAGTGGTGATGGTGCTGGTACAAGTGCTGCGGGTACAAGTGAAGCTGGTAAGACAGCTTAGACTTGTGTAGATATTTGTACTTAGAATTTTATTTGAATTATAATTGTAATTGAATAATTGTAACTTAATAGTTATTGTAATATATTCGGCTTGAGATTTTTATTACAAGATTAAATATATTAGAAATTGTTTAAGTTATTTGATTTTGAAAAGTTAAATAAATTAGTGATCGAAAGTCTTCCGACTCATTGAGAAGTCGAGCAGCGTGTTCTGATTTATTTCAGCGGTCAAAGTTTATTTTAACTTAGACATTTTAGACTTGAGAGTTTTTATAACTGACAAGTTAAATATGTATGATTTTTAACTAGACAAATGATATATAATTTAAAGATATAGTTGAAAGTTAAGTTATTGTCATATAACAGTTCAATTAAGTCTTAGAAATTATATAAGGTAATTAACGGTGAATTTAAATGCTTGGTGATTATTTACAATGCATTAGAATTTAAAGTTAATTAATATTTGTTAAGTGTTTATAAGACTTAACAATTCTTTGATTGATTCAAGGGAATTAATAAAAGAATTATAAGTTATATAGATTGGTTATATTAACACAATTGAAATGAATAATGAAATTTTTTAGATTGATTCAGAGAAATCAATAAAAGAATTTATATTATTAATTTGATTTGTGTAGATATGGAAATGCTAGAATTGAGTAACTCTGGAAGTGATATTCTTGATGAAATCGATGAAGAAATTGATTTTGATCTTGAAGAAGGAGAATTTTTACTACCTGAGGATTGGACTGCTGTTTATGAGAATGAGCAAGACATTGGTGTAGATCCAGATGCAAATATTGATGAACACCATGTGAGCCCATCTAGGACATAAGTTATTATTGAAAATAATCAAGGTCCAACAGTTGTCGATGTAGATGAAGAAATCGATGACTCAACCGATTCTGAAAAAGATGAAATCTTAATTCCTACCAAGAATCCAGCAGTTTTTCTTAGAAAACTTCCTAAACAGAAAAAGAAGGTTGGAGTTTCTGAAGTTGATATAACTGGGAAACGGGATCCTAAAAGAGGGATTATTGGTTGGTACTTTGACTCTGAGCTGAAGCTATTTGCTATTAAGAGGTTTGACGGAGTTCAATATCTTGAGCGAAAGCTTGCAGTATTTAGTTCTTTGCCTAGATTTGAGATTCGAGATTTGGCTCGATTACCTTTGAATAACCCAAGTGATGATTTTGTTGGAAAATATGTCGAACACATAATCAAGACTGAGGTTAGAGCTAATAAAATTGAAAAGATTAAGCCAAGAAAAGGAAAGACTATTAAAGTGGCAGAGAGAAGTCAAAGGACGGGACGAAGAAGAAGAAAAAAGATTTATCCATCTGTTAAGCTGTAATGGTTGAATCTGATGATGAGGTTGAAGGTGGTGAAAAAGAAATCTTCAGAGTTTATGACCATCGACACCTAATGAACATGTCGAAGAAAGATTTGATAAAATTGAATGAAAATAGAATCTTGACGACAGTAGCACGGGGTGACTTAGCACGTGATTATCAAATGATGGTTAAGACTTGTATTAAATTGAAGATTTATGCTAGCAGTAAGATTTATAAGTAAAAATCAAAGGCAACTTGAAGACATAATAGCATAGATGCTAGAGCTATTGTCAAGGGGGAGTCTGTTGGGACATGTATGTGTGACAACAGATCTAGCTTGTAATAGTACTAGTGATTATTGTAATCAAGTTTGTACAATTGATTTGGATTTGTAAATGATATTAGTTTGGTATTAATATTCGTTAAATATATTAGTATGTTAAAGTGTTAGACGGATATCGAATACGATGTTACAAACTAAAGTCTGTGAGATGAGATCTCAAGTCGCAGAACTTAGTCCTGCGAGATGAGATCTGGGCTCGCAGAGCTGCGAACCGAGTCAAACTTTGGGCTTGGTCGTGGGCTGCGAGTTGAACTTAACTCGCAGAGTCCATCGACCTGCGAATCGAGTTTGATTAAAACCTATAAATACTCAATTAGGTTAAACTGAAAAGGACTTTTGGCCATTCGATTTCCAGAGGACAAAAACACTATTCTAAGCAGTCATAAGGTTAGGTATTGATCGATTAACTTTAATTAATCGATACAAAACCTTATTGATAAATCAATTCGCTATTATCTTGCGAAACAAATTGTTCACTTATTGTGAACCAAGTATTGAGGAATTCCGCGCCTTAATACCTAAGATAACCTCGTTATCGATCCACGTACTAGGGACTTACAACACCCCTCATCACACACCTTCTTCAAAACCAAACACTTGATTCCTTTCTAAGATGTCTTGAAAGATTAGTACCGTTCTCATCAAAAGTGATGGAGATTTGATTCTTGATCAAGCTTATGATGAGAATGCTGCATGACTGGCTATCTGAGTGATTGACACTAGCAAGTAGGAAACCCTAAACACCTGAGTGATTTGAGTGACCCACTGTGAGGATTGCTTAGTCATGATTATCATCTAAGTTGCTCGAAGAAGGTATCAAATTCTATAAACCCTTAGTTTCTCGTAAGAACTCTTTCATAACCGTAACTTTATATTCTTTAGAAATAGTCTTTCTAAAAATAAGTGCAATTAGAATCATTCCAAAAGCCTATCATAAATGAGTTTGCTTGAGGACAAGAAAAGTTCTAAGTGTGGGATACTTGATATCGCGTAAAAAGTCATTATTTTCCTACCGATATCTCTCTCATTCTAGATCGATTCTTGGCATTTTAAACTCAAAAATAGTACAAATCAATGATATTATGCCAAGATGGTCAAAACAAGGTTGCACGATAAAAATCAAGCAAAACGGATGAAAAATGAAGATTCCACGCACGTTTGAAGATTCAAGGCATCAAATCGAGATTTCAAGACAAAAGTGCCCATCATCAAAATCTATATCATCCAAGATGTTCGTTTTCAAATTACAAATCCAACAGAAGAAGAATCAACAAAAACGGATAAAGAATGAAGATTCTACGCCCGCCGGAAGATTCAATTGATTCGTACGCAATATCTAGAGATAGGAGACATATTTTTGGGAAATCTTTTCATCAAAGTCTTCATTTTTGAATTACGAATCCAACGCAAATAGAATCAACGCAAACGGACGCATAACGAAGAAGATACGCGTGGATTAAGAAACGCAACGAAAATGGCGAACCGGGGCGGGGGTGTGCTAGCCGCCGCCGGCCACCACCAGGCCGCCGCCGTCCACCTGGTAGGCGGCACCGGGTGCCTGCCGCCCATCCCGTTTCCGCTTTTTGGTCCTTGCGCGTACCTGGTGCACCACCTTTCCATGCTTTTTCGTACCCGGTGCGCCACCTTTCCATGCTTTTTTGTACCCGGTGCACCACCTTTCACCTTTTTTCTAATGTGTGCCTTGGAATGCTAACGTGAGACAAAATTCAAGTATAAATAGGTGCCTTGGGTTCACATTTTAGACAGCCCTTATCTTTCTTTCTACATACCTTCCTACATTCTCTAAAATCATTAATTATGTAATAGTTAGTAGTAGCTAGCTTAGCAATGTAACGGAATATTCGGAAGTAATATAAGCATCATTTTGCTCACAATAATTACGGGTAATATCTATCCTTTCTTTTATTTACAATTTATTAACATTAAATATGCTTATTGCCATGATATGCGAGTAGTTGCTTATATGTTTGCCATGATTTAGATGGTTATAATGGGATGGTATTAAATATTGTGAAGTAATGTGACGGCCCCTATTCGACTGTTCTCGCATAGAGTGCTGGAAACGCTTTAAGCGGAGTACAAATGTATGGAAGTCTGGGACGACCGAAGGTAGTTATATTACGGATCAATATTATAAATGTGATAAATGAATTTTTGTTTATAGTTTAATTATAATATTATGAACGAATGATGACATGTTTGGCCAACCGCTTATGACCAGACTGCCCTAACTTATTCCAGTAGGGTTAAACCTGTTTATGCGACTATTTATTCAATAGACCATGCCATGATACGGACGTCTCTAATGACCGAGATTGGGGAATAGGATTCGAGGGTAGTCGTTGGTCGATGTGTTCAGTACATTTGGGAGAACTTCCGGTGTATTGTAATTGTTTGTGTTTACTATCCATGTGACATATCTTCTATCTGATTGCGGACAACTCTACGTTAGTTAGTTGATAGGATCGTAAAAACAACTCATTCCAACATAGTTTAAATTTATAAAAAGAAATTTATATGAATGGGAATTATTATACTTTGTTATTGTTTAAATATATGACACTAGACCTAATTTATGGAGCACCCTTTCTAGTTATCCACATGACTACAACTTAGATATTAGGGAGTCATGAACCTTAATTGTGGTAAGTAGTTATCTGTGCCCATGACATGCAATAAGTAAGACACAGTGAAACCACTCGTTTTATATATTAGGTTTACATTTCTACACTGCTTTACATTTAGTTAGTTTAGAGTGTCACTTTCACTGTCAATTACTCTAGACCGCATGTTGGATGTAAGAAGCCGTGGAACTACCATGTAAAGTACACTGTCTGATTACTGAAAGGCATGGTCTGCATATGAAACACGTTTTAACAAACTGCGAATAATCCAGGGATGTATAACTGTTTGAAAAGGAGAGGTCTAAGTCATAAATCAAAGTAATTAGAGTTTAAAAATGGTATTAACAAGATCTAGGAAAGTAAAGTCCAAGTGACCTAGGATACATCAACCTCCTAGATCTTACATATTTGATTCTTTAAACATAACAAGTTAATAATTAGTTACACAATTAGAAGAATGAGAGATAAGCTTAGGTGTTAAGAACGGTCGGACCTATGAGACGATACGCTGCTTTATTCATGTACCTCGGTTTTTCACCAAGATAGGTTGCTTATCTTTCAACTAGGTAAGTATTGGGAGTTTAGCGTATTGCTGCGATCAGAATCACGATAACCTAGTTCCTAGTGACATGCCAACGGGAATTTAATTGGTAGGGTTCTAGTGTTTACACCAAAGTCTGTCAATCTATTAATCTGAAAGTGTCCCCATCATAAACACCATCCCGGTATTATACTATCCCAAGTCATGGTAAACCACGTCTTCCCTATCCTTGGTTGTTCCATACGTGCTAGCTAGCTTATTTTTAATTTCATTGTTAGTAGTTTAAATTAGATAAAACTAAAACAAAACCAACTATCTGAACCCCATCTTAAAGACTTAATTATCCAAACAAGCTCTGTTTCAAATTCGACCGTCTGGAGACGACCCTGATCATCCTTACCATGTACTAGTATCAGGTACTTGTACCTAGTACCAGTAGGTAGTTTGGAGGTTTAGGCCCCGAGCAAAATAAATTTTAAAACACCTTGATCACCCCTCAGTCGTTACAACAAACCAACGACACTAACGGTTGGGAGCGCATCACACCCGCAGGTTGTGTGTACGGATATGCCAAATTCATCACCCGCCCGTGACGGGTTTTTTACCCGCAAACCCACAAATACCCGCTAGCAGGTTTATTTTGATGCCCATACCCGCAACCCGTGGATACCCGTGGGTCGCGGGTAACCCGCGTGTTTCAGATAATATAAACATTTTATCTAAATATCAAAAGATTTTACATAATTTAATGTATAAAAATGTTTTAAAACATGTTCAAATCAATGGATCGTAATTCTAAACGAATTAAATTGTTAAACTTTAAGACATGCGGATTAATAGTTTGATAAATATCAATTTATTTGATATTTTTTCCGATCATTTGATAAGTTTGCTATTCAAAACATGAAAACTATACTTTTTAGTCTCTATATGAATAGTTTTATTATATATTGTATAAATTAACCATTATATATACATATATATGCAATAAATTATACAAATCCACTTGTAGGTATCTATAATGTGTTTTGTAGGTTCGCAGGTCGGGTTTACCCGCGGGTATAAGTCCATACGCATAACCCGCCCGCGACCCGCCAACGGGTAGAAGTTCATACCTGTAACCCACCCATGGATAAAAATTTCACGGGTTTACCCACCCACGATGGGTGGGAACCCACCGCCCATTGCCATCCCTATTATTGTAAAGTACTTGTAGTGGCTATATAAGCAAACGGAGAGGTATGAAAGTCGGTGCGCACTTCTCTCTCATTTGTATCAAAAATAAATTTGCTTTGAAATAAAAAACTGTGTTTATTAATTTTGTCTTCAATTACTTGTTTTTAGTTTCTGTATTTCAATTTTAGCTTTGTACTGATACAAAAGTAATTTGATCCCATCTAGATACAAAATTAATTTTATCTCATCCAATAATAATTAGGACGAACGCTTTTGGTATAATAATTGGGATTCGTCCAATTTATTACACCAAAAGCGTAGTGATAGATTTAGGATGATTGCTTTTATTATTATGATAAATTTAGGATTGTTTACCAAGCATAGTGAATAGTTCTGTTATGTGCTTTCGATGATGTAGTTAGCTCGTATATGTTAGGAGTGATGTTACTTTAAACAAATAAATGAAAACTTTTGTTCTGTTAACTTTGTATTTATGAATTTGTAAACCAAAATCGCCTTTCCTCCAATAAACGTGGTTTGAACCTCTATGACAAGGAGTCGTGAACCTTGATCAACCGATAACTACTTATCTATGTTTTTAAATATAAACATGGTCTGAATTGTGTAGTTGTGGAAATACTGCCAAACCTACCGTATAGTACACCGTTAATCAATCTATGTTTTAAATAGTGAGGGATGGGTTTATATCATAGATGGTTAAACTATAATACAAACTTAGTTTATAATAGTCCGGAGTGACCATAAAGTATGTGATACCGGAAAGACCACGATAAATGGCACTGTACTTCATATAGCATTGGAAACACCTCTGGTGGAGTACAAATACTTGGAAGCTAAGGAAATGCTGGTGGTTGAAGACTGTGTCACATTCTGGTTGAACCACATAGCTCTGGACTAAACAATGACCATTAATATAAAGTTAGCAGTCACCAAACCAAGTCTTAATCTTAAATGCCTTGCCTAGCCTTAGTATCCCCACAGTGTTAAGAACAGTCAGAATATTAGTGGGTCTGTTACTCTTTCTCATGCATCCAGGAATACTATTCCAAGAAGGATCACTATTCCATCATATGGAATGTGTCGAAGAGTTTAGCAGCCTCCTCTGATCAAAATCACCATAGCCTAGTAACCAAGTGGCATTCTGTCTGAGAAATCAGACAATAGGGTGTTAGTGTTTACACTGTGAATACTTAGGCAAAAGCAAGACACAAATTTTTAAAAGATGTTTTCATACACAAACCCTAGAAATCAAAGCATAACACGAGCTAACGAAATCATGACAAGCACATTTCTCTATTACTGATTAAACCCTATTGATCTTTTCAGTTACTATTTTGTTTATTTACTGTTTTAATTAGTTTAGTTAAATGGACCTTAAACCAAACCAAAAACTCTCTAAAAAAAACCATTGCTAAATTGAATAGTTTGTCTAGATAACTCTGCTTCACAAAATTGATCGTAAGAATGATCCTGAGTTGCGATACCCGCCAAATTAGGACTTGTATTAGTACCTAATCAGCTTATTAATACATGTAATTAGTTTTGTAATAGTCTAATTATGTGTATCATTATATATATTTGATAATATATACACGTACACGATTTATTTGAATCGTGCAATTTTATATCGGATGGATTCCGGTACATTTAAATACGGATTTTGGTGAAAAATTTATTAAATAATGTGAAATTATTTAACTAACTCATTTTTATTATATATTACTTGGATAATATATACAAATGTATCTAGTATCGTCTAAAACGTAACCGACACGAATTAAATATGCGACACGCGCCCGACAAACAAAATAAACTCAAGTTATATTTTTATAACTCAATATTAAGTATTTTAATTAAATACTTCGGTTAAAAATATCGCAAATATACGATATCAATTATAACGTTTAAAACGTTACACGATTAGTTAAAACGCAAAACGAACGTATAATTCGCAACCGACAACTAACGAAACATTTCATAAAATGTTTACTAAGTATTTTAAATAATACTTCAATCGGAAAATTTAGAAAAAAATATTTCGTTCACAAAACGCGTATAATAAACGTTTAATGTGTAAATAAACGTGGAAACAAACGGGTAAACGACCACGGAGCATAATGAAACTTTGGGGAATAAGATTTAACACCCACATGGGGGTGGGACCCCCTAAAAATCTGCAGCCAAAGATGGCCTCCCATGCCATCTTCCCATCCTATCTAATTTCTTTACTTACACCACCCCATGCCATACCCATTTTCCTCATCTACACTCATTCCCCTTGTAAGTACTCTTGATCTTTTGTTAGATTTACTTGTAACACTTGTATTAACATGTTTAAATTCTCACTCAACCAATAAATGTCCAAAAAGAAGTTTAAAAACGTTTTTATAAACACAAACATAAAACACATAAATCTGTCCAGAAAAATCGTCTCACAAATATGATCATAACTTGAGTTCTAAGTTGAATCAATACATGAATCACATACTGAAATCTTTGTATGAATGTCCTCTACAAAAAGTTCGTATTTGGCCACTTCCATAAATACACGGATTTTCGTGTATAACCCAATCTTTGAACAAAGGTCCATTTCGGACCAAAACCGACCACTAGACTTTCTGGAAGTTATTTGACCAACTTAGAAACCCCCATAATTCTTGGAAACATTTTGTAACATTCTTGACATATAGAGGATCAACTGTGAGTTTTGGTAGAACCTGATTTGGACTAAAAATGAGTCGAATTGGGAGTCCGATCGTGTCGAAAATCTAGAAAACGTTCATCTAGGGGCTGTTTTTGTAAAAGTTTTAAAACCGACACTTCGGACAAAACATGAATCATAACGATAATTTTCCCGAGCCTTAGGAAAAAATTTAAGACTTCTCTAAAAGTTTCGGGTCAAAGCGAACATGTTTGACCAAGTCAACGAAAACAAACACTTGAACGAAAACGGATACACAGACTTGCGACAATGTCTCTTTGTCGCACAAGCCTTCTCACCTGCGACAATGCCTTTGTCGCAAACACCATTGTCGTAACTACCATTGTCGCATAAGACCCGATTGTTGCAAACACCATTTTCATAATCACATTGGCGCATTGTATTCTTGCAAAACGTCATTGTTGGAAAAATAGTTATGTAGCATTGTTGGAGAAATAGTATTTTAGCATTGTTGGAAAAATAGTTATTTAGCATTGTTGGAGAAATAGTATTTTAAGTATTGTTGGAAAAATAGTAAACTTATCATTGTTGGAAAATTAGTAACTTAGCATTGTTGGAAAAACTAGTAGCTCATCATTGTCGGAAGAATAGTAGTTTACCATTGTTGGAAAAACTAATAACTTATCATTGTTGGATAAATAGTACCCTGAGATTGTTGGATAAATAGTAACCCAGCATTGTTGGATAAATAGTAACCTGACATTGTTGGATAAATAGTAACCCCACATTGTTGGATAAATAGTAATACGCCATTGTTGAAAAGCCTTGGAAACCCATAACATATACTTTGATAAGTATGCAATACAACGAAACATATAATAATAATGCTTTGAGATTATTATTACAAATCATCACCAACGGTCCGTACACGTTTTCAAAACACAAACAAACCAAATCATTTGGACATTACTAGTTGGATGAACAACTAGCATAGGTGATTCCTCGAGACACCTACACATCATACTAACCTTGCGCATTGTAAACGCCCGACAGGTTACAGTCTTCGGAAACCTCATTGTACTACATCATACTTGCTTCATTGCAATACTTCAGACTCAGGTGAGTCTCATAGTCCCTCATTTTATTGTTTTCAACCCAGGGGTGGGAATACATGCTAAGTTTTCATTTACATATGAACACAAGTACAAAACTCGATATATTGACTGCATGAGTTGTTTTCACTAATCATGAAGTCCTCCACCACATAGTTTGTTAATATGGATTTAGCGTGAATGTTAGTGTATGGTACCATATGGGATTGACAATTCTCATCCGGGGTAGTCACGCTACCACGACTGCGGTCGAATGGACGCATTATCATTTGTTCATACGTGTGTAGATTAGGCACATGCAGGAGGCAACCTCGCTCAGGTCCTTGAATGTGGATCCTGTGTTACACCCCGCAATTTTGACATAATTATAAACGTAATTAGCACACATTTCTAGGCTAATTCCTTAACTTAGAATGAATTCACACCACATTTTAGAGGTAAGTCTAGCGAAGCCCAACTAGTTAATACGCGTAGTACTGCATTTCGTAATTAGTTGTAATTACGTACAAAGCGATTGAAATAAACGCGATGAAATATACGAATGTAGGTGAACAAAATTATTTAATAATATGAGATTATTAAATAACATTATTAATTATTAAATATTATGTTGATAATATTTACAAAATATTTCGGATCGTACTACATTTATTTCGTACGCTGAAACAACTCGAAACTTATATGTAAAACTGAAACAAAACAAAGTTATATTTTTATAAACTCGGTAAATTAAATTTTTATAAAACTTTTCAATTAAAAATGTTACGAAATATCATTTATAATTTTATCAATAAAAAACATTTCAATATTTAACGATCGGGTACGCGAACACGGATAAAATATCACGAAACGGGGATAAAAACCCCTCCCTTTTTGTTTAGGCCGGCTACCCCCTCCCACCCCCAAATCTCATTTTCATTTCCCTCTTCATTCTACCAAACACACACACCCACATATCTCTCTCTATTTTTCCTTTCAAATCACCAACCAAAAATCCATCAAAGACCTCAATCTTCTTCATCATTTTCAGACTCCAACATCATCAAAATCGTCATCATCATCAACAACACAAGGATTTAAGCTCAAGACCTCCATTCTCATCTGCATCTTCACTACTCACCTAATTTTCGGATTACACTCAAAATTGGTAAGAAAAACACATCCCTTAACTTATTTTCATGTACTTTTACAACCTAAACATGTTATTGTTCACTATATGAAAGAATCAAACTCAAAAACTTAGTTTTTCAATGATTCCACACTTACAGCGTCGACCGCGAGTTGAGATTCATCTCGATTCGCAGCAATCGTGTTGGAACTGAATCATCTGCGAGTCGAGCCAAGCTGCGAGTCGAACCAAGCTGCGAGCTGAGCCGAACTACGAACCAAACCGAGTTGTGAATCGAACCAATGCAAACCGAACTAGCAAGTCGAGCTTACGAGCCGAGCTTGCGAGTCGAGTTGCGAGTCGAGCTTGCAAGTCGAGTTTGTAAAATCGAAAACGAAATGATTTTTAATAATGATTTAACCAAGAATTATTATTACGAAAACCATCACAAACGTATCATAACTTCTATAAACAAAACGATCTTTCAACGAGTGAACAATTAACATAGTTTGGCGGGTAGCCAGCTACTTATACCAATAATCTCATACGTTTAAGGCATTAGGAGATTACTATTTCGTGGACATTTGGGCTTTAGGCTTTGCTAGCACTCGCACATTACTTAACTCAACAGGTGAGTTTACAGCCCCTATATTTTAACTGTTTTACTGCTTTCAACTAGGGGTGGAGAATGTAACACCCGCCAAATTAGGACTAGCAATTAGTGCCTAATCAGTTGTTAATACATGTAATTAGTTATGTGTTAGGCAAATTAATGTATCGAAAAATATATTGATGAATATATACAAGTATGCGATTTGATTAAATCGTACGCAATTCAAATCGAATGCAGTTCGGTTCAATTTATACGGACGTTGGTGAACAACTTTATTAAATAACATGACATTAACTAATAACTCTATTTTATCCAAAATATTATTTAGATAATGTTTCAACCCAAATTCGTATCGTACAAACAAAGTCAACGCGCAAACTACCAAAATAAAGTTAGATTATATTTGACAACTTAAAAGATGACGTTTTGAGCAAAACTTCCATTTAAAATATTGTGTTTTAAAAACGTTAATGAAATGTATTATAGTAAACATATAACGCGAAATAACATTTAATCGACTCCGAGACATACCGCAAATTCGAGGAACGAGTTCACGAGGCCGAGACTCAAGTTGGGTCGGCCCAGACCCGTGGATCCAGCCCCAACCGATCCATGACCCACCCCCCTTTTAACCCCATTTTCTCCATTTCATTTCATTTCTACCCACACACCTACACACAAACTCTCTCTTTGCTCTCAAATCGCAGCAGCCGAAACCACCAAAAACACCACTAAAAATCGTTCATCATCATCATCAAGAACAAGCGCAAGGATCATCATCATCTTCCTCATCTTCTCCATCTCCATTTTCATCAAAAAGTAAGGTTTTACTCACTCTCTCTCTAGAAATCATTTCTCTTTCTAGAAAATTCTTAGATATTGTGAATATACATGTTAGAAGTTTTTTATAACATCAAAATGCCCAAAAATCGAACTAAAACTCATGTTTAAAGCTTAAAACCGCTGAAAAGCCAATTTCGGGAGCTGAGATCCAATCTCGGTTCGGTTCGCGGACTCGGTTCGCAGAGCAACCTCGGTTCGGTTCGCAACCTCTGTTCGGTTCGCAACCTCAGTTCGGTCCGCAACCTTGGTTCGGTTCGCAACCTCGGTTCGGTTCGCAACCTCGGTTCGGTTCGCAAACTCGGTTCGGTTCGCGATCTCGGTTCGGTTCGCGGTCAACCCTGGTCAACATTTTTCAGCACTCTATAAAATAATGTAAATGTTTACCAAATGATAATGCTTTGACATTAAACTCAAAAGAAACCGATATACAAACTTGATTTAAATAATCAAAGTACTATTACAAGCTAAATCTGTCGACACAGAATGTGTCTCAACAAACATCACCAATGGGTCGTACACGTTTTCAAAACATAATCAAATCAACCAAGTCGTAGTAACTTGGACAAGTTAGTCAACCAAATCGTAGTAATTTGGACGTTATAGTTGGACAAACAACTACAAAGGTAGTCTTTTAAGATGCCAAATCGATTAATAACCATCGCGTGTCGTGGACACCCTCAGGTTACAAGTCTTCGGACATCAATTCACAGCTAATCAATTCAAGTTTATTTTGATAAACACTCAAGGCTCAATTCAGTCTCATGGCCCCTCTTTGTACTGTTTTACTAGCGGTGTGATACATTGCTCCATGTTAAACACGTGAACGCGAGTACATAATTCAATACACTACATGAGTTGTTTTCAACTAATCAAATCAAAGTCCTCCGTCAGTATAGTCTGGTAATATGAAAGTAGCGTGAATATTAGTATACGGTACCATATAGGATTGACCTACCTCATCCGGGTTAGTCGCGCTAACCTGTTAAACGGACGTACTAATATTTGGGAAGACGATTGTAGATTAGGCACTCGTGGAGGCACCTCGCTCGGAATTATCTATATGGGACCCGACCCTCGAGTTAAGCTCAGACTATGTGCTCATGGTTGTATACACTATTATTATCATTTGCTGAATGCAAATCAACATTTAAATCTTGTGGTTTACACACTATTATTTGATATCTAAACCTATGAGCTCACCAGCGCTAGCTATCCCATTTTAGCATGTATCACATGTACTCAGCAGTAGACTGGGACTGCCCATCAGGATGCATATTAGCTCGAGTCTCCATGCAAACCTCAGAGATTTTTTGCATTATTAGATTTTGTATAACTAATTATGTTCTTAAATCTCTCATATTACGAACACGAGTTATGTACAGGTTCAAACTATTGTAAACATTTAATATTAATATATTTTGTTAAAACGACACATGTAGATTCGTTTGCTATATATTTGTGTGCTTTGATTATTGATTAGTAACACCAAAATTATGCTTCCGCAAAACATTAAATTTGGGGGTGTTACAGAAAACATAGTCAAACGTTTTAAATACATGATTGTATACTGGTTTTACTTGAGCGATTAGAGTACATTGAACTGTTAAACAGTTACACAAACTGATGTCTATGAAACGTTTTCATACTACAAACACTGTAAACGTATTAAATTTGTTTTGAAAATGCTGGAGAACGACCAGCAACGCTTCTACGAAACTGATTGGGTAACTGATGGGTCCTTCTGACATGGATCAAGGGACACTGACACTCCCTACCATTTGAACCCTACTGACATGGGTACGAGATCCTTCTGACATGGATCCGTTATACTTGTAGAACAGGGGACACTGACACTCCCCACTAGATGAACCCTACTGACATGGGTACTCGATCCTAGTGACATGGATCCGTGAACAACTATTAGGATACTGACATTCCTACGAACAACTATTAGGATGCTTACATTCCTACGAACAACCATTAGGATACTTACATTCCTACAAATACTAATTGTATACCGCTTTCCTACGAATCTTAAACGTATACTTTGGATAACATCCCACGTAACTACATCTTTGGGCTACATCCCACTAAACGTACACTTTGGATAACATTCCATGAAACTTTATTCGATCGTGATGACGATAACTATTTGTGAACACTTTGAAACAACCAACTATTATTGTGAACATAAAACATGTGAATTCACTCAACCTCGTTGTTGACTTTTACTATGTTTTTCAGGGAATTAGCTGCACGTAAGATCCTTCAGCATACATGGAACATATGCGACCCACGAAGGAATAGGATGCCAACTTTTGACAACTGGATTTCTTTTATATAACTACAACTGTTTAGTCATATTTACGAAATCTATTTTTGTAACTTAATTACTTTTCAACTTATATGATTCGATGAATCGTAAACTTTGTAACTATTACCTTTGGCATCTTAATATATATAGATATATATATATATATATATTCTGTTGTAATCATATGCTCTAATACGTATGCATGTACAATGTTAATGTGGCACCCCCAGCTTTTTCCAATGCTTCCACTAATCAAAATCAATGAATTTGGGGGTGTTACATCCTGACACCCTCAGTTAAGCTCGAACTATGGGCTCATGGCAGTAGTATACATCATTTGATTTATTTCAAACATTATTATTAAATCTTTTGGTTCATGCATTATGGTTTCATCATTACACCTGTGAGCTCACCAACATTAGCTGACCTTTTAGCATGTATTCTCAGTTACTCAGCAGCAGTAGGTCTGCTCAGGATTTAGGTAGCTCGAGTCGCATACACACAACAAGAGATTATCCTGCATTATTATATTTTGTAAAAGTAGTAATGCCATAGAATCTCTCAAATAGGGTACCGAGTTTTTGTAAACATTTTAACTATTGTAAGCTTTTATTACAATGAATGTATTTTTCTAAACGACGCATGTAGATGTCGATCAATATATATTTTTGCGCTATTGATATTTGATTAGTCGCGCCCCGACCCGAATTGCTTCCTTTGCGTTATTTGGGGGTGCGAAAGATTGGTATCAGAGCCTAAGGTTATAGTGAACTAGGTTGCAATTAGTAGGCCTAGAATATGACCGTTTGGCAGTATTTCCTTATTAGGTATGATTGGTTCAGGGATTACATCATACGAGTTTAATTTAACATAGCCTGATCAACTATGTACAATTAAATAAAGATGATGTAAGAGCTGAAACGGTTATGTTGAACAAGAGTACACTATCAAACTCCTACAAGCAGAGTGGGGTTGAGCAGATTATTGTTCGCCTATACTTTTCCCCCTATTCTCTCGCTTTACATGCTCTCTCTTGGTTTGAGGGACTTGAGACTGGCTAAATCACCTCATGGACGAATATGGGTGACAAATTCCTTGCTAGATACTTCCCACTATCCAAACAAACAAAAATCAAGAATGAAATCGCACATGTTGAACAAGCTCACGATGAATCAATCTACTCAGCATGGGAGCGATTCAAAAGTTTGATAAGAAAGTGTCCAAATCACCATATGATGAAAACCGAGAAGTTATGCACATTCTACAATGGTCTTGATCCTAATCACTACATTACCCTTGACGCCGCTGCTTAATGTAACTTCATGATGATGACCGATGATGAAGCATGGAGCTTGATCAAAGACATGACGATGCATCACCACGACTGGAAAGCTTATAGGAAATCCTCATCAACACCTCTCTCGGCTCATAACTCTATCCAAACTGAAGCTATCAAATCTCTGGGAACAAATCGCAACCCTAACGAAGAAGATTGTAGATCTCAGGAAGTAGCCGCAGTGAGTCCATCAAGTGCAAGCTTGCCGGAATTGTACCAACCATCCTGCTGAAGAATATGAAGTTGAGTACGAAGACCCGACTGATGGATCTGTCTATTATGCCCAATTTCCATCTAGACCTCCAAATCCACCTGGCTTCGCTAAAACATCACGACCCAGAAACAGAGGAATTCAATATCCTCCAAGGAACAACCAACCGCCTTACCCACAGAGATTTCAGCTATGCTATCTGACATATCCACAACAACCCTAACTTCCTTATAACCAAGCTTTATCATTGACCGCATCTGAAGATGTCCAGCCTACTGAACCTGCAAAGACTACTGATGTGACCCAAAAAGTCATGTTTTTAAGGACATATTTCCACACTGTTTGGACTATTCTTTGGTGAAAACATTTCAAAACCATCATTATTTACCAAAAATCACCAAGGTAGTCAAAATATAGACATTGCTACAAAAATCGGTTAAAACGTCCAAATAACACGCAAACCGAGGCAAAAACAATCACCTTAAAATATCCGTTCTTAATATCCTTATAGAAATAGAGCTTAATTCATATTTTATGATTCTATAGGAAAATCCAAGACCGGAGGTGAAAGAATCAGAAGAAACGGACGAAAGACGGAGAAGATACACAGTCTAAAAGCTCGCCGATCGTCCTCCGGAACACGCAAAATTCAAATACTTCCAAATTTGGCAAACTTAGTGTCATTAGAAGCATAATGGAAAAACGAATCCAACGGCACAATAATCAAGCCAAACGGACTCCAAACGAAGAAGATACAGACGAACCAAGCAACCGAGAAGTCAGTATATAGCAAATGGAGCACCAACCCCCCTGGCCACCTAGGTACCGTATACTGTACCCTAGGTGCCGTATACGGCCCTTAGGGTGCCGTATACGGGGGGTTTGCTCTTGGAAGGTGCCGTTTGACCCCCCTTGGTCCGCTTGCCCCGTATGCTGCTTTGATGCTTGTATTCAATGCTTCAAGACTTGTACCATGGCTACCTCCCTTCTCCTATAAATAGAGGCTTCCATTTCTCATTTTCACACACCTCTCATCTCATTTCTGTCATTAGTTTAGCATTCTCTCTCTAGCACTACTCTTAGGAGTTAGAGGAGAATTAGTAGGTAGTTTTGCATTCTCTCTCTAGCACTACTCTTAGGAGTTAGAGGAGAATTAGTAGGTTAGATTAGAAGCTCTTAGTAGCTTTTGTACGGAGTTACTCCGAGACTTCGGATACGTAAAGATTTGTCTGTATTACTCTCTTATTCAGGTTTAATACAATCTCTCGTATTTATTCCTTTAATTATGCTTTCTTATTATGCATGCTTAGGAATGAATGCTAGAATTATGCTATGCTAGACAAATCAATGTTTGTTGTGATGTATGCAATGTTAGGATAGTTATGAATTAATATGCAATTGGGGTGACACCATTATGAAACAACAGAGGTAACGTTATACGGCTTTCATTTGTATAGCGCCGGAAACATCACGAATGTGTGTAGTACGGAACGTCGAAGCTATGAAAGTCATGGACACAATCCGTTGTGGAAATAATGATCCCAATTGTAACATGCCGTTATTCTGTCTGTATGAGTTTAAACTGTTTGTGAACTTATAGGCTGAACCTCTGCCCGTTTATCTGTCCAACTTATGATGTGGTTTGTATCCTCCTCCCTAGAATTGGGCCCATTACTAGAAGTAGGATTGCCAACTATTCTGTGTATGATGATCAATGAACTCAACATGGTCGTTGTTCTCTTGATTGAAACATATCCGAGGGACACTGTCGCACCCCCAAATTATGATGCGGAAGAGGGTCGGTTCGGAGTACGACTAATCAAATATCAAGCACACAAGGCATACAATGAACGACTCTATATGCGTCGTTTTACAAAATATATTGATATTATAAAAGTTTTACACTGTTATAATATAGTTTACAAAAGCTCTTGAGCCAAATGGTAGAGATTCTTTGGCATAACTAAATTATACAAAATATAGTAATGCATTACAATCTCTTGATGTCTGAATGCAACTCGAGCTAATGGGCATCCTGAGTGAGCAGATCTACTGCTGCTGTGAACCTGAGAATACACGCTAAAATGGTCAGCTAAAAGCTGGTGAGCTTACAGGTTTAATGATAAAGTGTGATGTATGAACCGCAAGATTTAAGTATGAATATTTGTAATTAAACAAATAAGTAATTTATAAATGATGTATATATTACCATGAGCACATAGTCTGAGCTTAACTGAGGTGTCAGGATCACAATTAAGTGCCTGAGTGAGGGTGCCTCTATGCGTGTGCCTAATCAACACACATATGAACAAATGATAATGCGTCCATTTGACCAGTCAGTGCTTGCTGACCCGGACGGGGATTGTCAGTCCCATATGGTACCATACACTAACATTCACGCTACAAAGTATTACCAAACTATGCTAGAGGACTTAAAACGATTAGAGATGTTGGAACATGTATGTGTGACAACAGATCTAGCTTGTAATAGTACTAGTGATTATTGTAATCAAGTTTGTACAATTGATTTGGATTTGTAAATGATATTAGTTTGGTATTAATATTCGTTAAATATATTAGTATGTTAAAGTATTAGACGAATATCGATTACGAAACGACAAACTAATCCTGCGAGATGAGATCTCAAGTCGCAGAACTTGATCCTGCGAGATGAGATCTGGGCTCGCAAGAGTGACTGCGAATCGAGTCGAACTGGGCTTGGTCGTGGGCTGCGAGCTGAGTCGACTCGCAAAGCCCATCGGCCTACGAGCCGAGATTGGCTGAAATATATAAATACTTAAATAGGTCAAATCGGTTTAGAACTTTTGCAATTTGGTTTTCCAGAGAACTTTAAACGATTTTAAGCATTCTTAAGGTTAGGTATTGATCGATTAATATTAATTAATCGATACAAAACCTTTTTGATTAATCAATTCGCTATTATCTTGTGAAATAATTCGTTCACAATCCGTGAACCAAGTATTGAGGGATTCCGCACCTTAATACCTAAAGATAACCTCGTTATCGATTCTAATACATACAGACTTACAATTGGTATCAGAGCTTTCGGGCTAAATACTTATATGTTCGAGGTTATTTGGATAATAACGGTAGATTTAGGGTTGTTGTTACGTTTAATCTTCATAAAAACGACCAAAATCAGTCTCTGGAAGTTTTTAGTTTCGTAATCGACCAAAATCTTAGGGTTTAATCGACTAGAAAACCATAATTTTCGTTTTAGGGTTTTTCAGCCGATTCTGCGAACCGCATTCCCCTCTGCGAACCGAGTTCCCCTCTGCAAACCGAGTTCCCCTCTGCGAACCGGGTTCCCCTCTGCGAACCGAGTTCCCCTCTGTGAACCGGGTTCCCCTCTGCGAACCGAGTTCCCCTCTGCGAACCGAGTTCCCCTCTGCGAACCGAGTTCCCCTCTGCGAACTGAGTTCTCCTGCGAACCGAGTTCCTGCCCTGCGAGTCGAGTTTCTGCGAAGTGAACTTTCTGATTTTTCTGATTGTTGATTCCCGAAACTTTTAAAATGTCTGACATTAGTAAAATGATCAAGATGGAGCACGAGGTTGGAAAATCTAATACTCCACCTAAGTTGTTACGTGTTGAAGACTATTACAGTTGGAGAGATAGGTTTGAATCTTACTGTAGATTCCATAATCTCTCAATCTGGATGTGTATCAAAGGAGGATACACGGCACCCACCCAAACTGTTCAAAATGCTGTTGTTGTGGTAACCTATAATCTGATGAGTGAACAACAAAAGAAAGACTATGAAAATGAGAATAAAGCTCATTCTTGTATCAATATGTGCTTATCTAAGGAAATTAATCATCAGTTAAAATCTTTTCATACTGCTAAAGCACTCTGGGAAGCGCTTGAGAAAATATGTGAGGGAAGCCCACAAGTGCAAGCTAGCAAGAAGAAGCTTCTGAAAAAGCAGTTTACTTTGTTTAAAGCTTTTAAAGGAGAAACTCTTGATACTTATGTTACATGTTTCTACCATCTGTTAAGTGAGATTGAAAACCAAGAAACCACTATTGAGGAGGTAGAGAAAACTGACAAGTTTCGTGAGGGTTTACCTTCTAAATGGGAGATGTATGGTGTGATGATTACAGACAATGAAACCAAATATGCAACCATGACTCTTGAGCAGGTTATTGACAAGCTCAAAGGATATGATTTCACTAAGAAGTCGAAAGATACTGATTCTGATCAGGTTCAGGATCCAGAACTGTATCATGGAAAAACTTCTATCTCGACTGCTTCATCCAGTTCGACCACTGCTTTGTTTGTTGGTAATGCTGATGGAAAGGGTGAAATGATAACTGAGGAACTGTGTTTCATTACATCATCTGGAAATGAAGCTAAAGGGAAACCTTCTACGAAGTCACCTCAAGAACATCAAAAGATGCCTATGAGTGTAAAATCTGCTGAGCAACAACTGTCTGTTCTTGCTTCATTTGTAGCTTCATATGAGAATTATATTGATTGTAAAATTAACGATCCAATTCTTTTTGATGAAGACTATGAACAGATAGATCTTGATTATCTTGAAGAAATAGATCCCCAGGACCAACTTGCTTTGTTGTCAAGGAGAGTTAAGAATTTCTTAAAGAAGAATGGAAGAAAGGTTGTTGGCAACAGATCAAGGTTTGATAAAACCAAGATCAAGTGTTATAACTGTAAAAGTTACGGACACTTTGCTAGAGAATGCCAAAAACCTAAGGTAGAGACTGGTGAAGGGAAACAAGGCTCGGGAAATACTTTGAATTCCAAAGCCTTAGTAGTGAAACAACTAGATGGTTCTTATGATTGAAAAACTCAGTCCGAGGAAGCTTTGATGGCTGAGATTGAAGATCAAGAGATTGTGGCTGAGTCTATATCCTATATGCCCACTGATCCAGCTTTTGAAATAAAGGTGCCTGAGACTCCTGTTAAAGCTAATGTCGATGATGTGTTAGATTTGGGTTCAACTGAAGATTTGGATCCTGTAGATTTTGTGGCTAAGATGGCTGAACTGCAAACCGATAAAAAACGGGTATGTCTAGATCTTATCTCTCTTGTTGATCTTTGTCAGTTAGTTTCTAGTTTACAGTCCCAAGTTAGTGTTTTTGCTGATTCCTATAAGACTTTAACTGAAACTAATAATACGCTGTCATCTCAACTTAGCACACTTAGTAAATTCAGTGAGGCTGTAAGATCTGAACTTGACTTAGCTAAGTTAGATATATGTAGGTTAAGTGATGATAAACAAGCCTTAAAGGATAAGATTAAGGCATGATGCGGCTGACAAGACAGCTTTTAGAGATACCGTGAATGAGAAATCAATTATCATAGATGGTCTCTATATGAACATAAATGACTTGAATCTGTCCATTGCTAATAAGGATAAGGAGTTAGCTGATTGCAAAACAAAACTTGTAGCTCAGAACCGTAAGCTTGAGAGATATAGATCATCTGAAATGGATAAAATGTTAGGTGCTCAGCGTAGTGTGAAGGATATGTCTGGTGTAGGTTATAATGATATGCCTCACCCATTCAATTCAAATTACACTAAAACTCCTGTAGACATTGAGATGGCGGATGTTAACCCTGAGACGAAAGTATCTAATAAACCAGAAAAGGTAGAGGCACAGAAGAATATTAATAAGAATCCTTCATCTGATGATAGTAAGAAAATTTGTCACACCAAAGTACATTTTGTACCGGGTGGAGTAATTAATGATACTAAGTGATGTCGTGTGAATAGAGTACAAAATAACAAGTTTTAAAGAAATTGAAATACTAAAATAACTATCACACAAGCCAGGCAAGAATAACCCGTTCGTATAATATAGCTTTTAAGTAAGTCCGAGTCGAACACTGGGAATGGTGGTTATAAATAAAATAGAATTTATAATTCAATTGAAGTATACAATATACAGATAAGGGGGATACGTTTTAGTTTCGTATGAACGTATTTAAGAATACTAAATTATAACCAATTCAATAGAAAACAATTAACTAAGGATAGTAAACAATTAGAGATAAATATGTATTTACTTAGATTATTTATTGTTGGTTATTATTATTGTGATTTACTAATGTAGAAAACCACAAAGATTAAGAAAATTTTCATATAGCCATACAGTCAAAGGTTATGTAAAGTATCACTATTTATTAAGATCTATCAACATATTATTGATACAATTCCTGGTTCGGTTGAATTACAATGTTACTTAACATCTAATGAAACATAATCACTTAATTTAAAAACCCAAAAGATTAATAAAGTTTATCTATAAATCAGTTAATTATGATCATTAACATAATATAACACAGAATTCTTGCATAATAATATTCAATAATATAGTTCCAACAATAATATCTAAGCAAATACAATAAATATTAGTTCATAATTAAGTTAAACATAATCATAATCAATATTCAATAATAAAACACATTCAAAATTAAATAAAGAATAAGATACGCAAATCAAACCCGTGAACCACGCTCCGTACGCTTGATCGTAAACAAACCCTTACGAACCTGCGACTCTAAATTGCTCCTAAAACCCCTAGAAAGTGTTTCTAGTCGAATTTGGGGTTAATAATTCGTAATATACGAATTATTAAGGTTATTGAGTTCTATTTCGAAGCCGGAAGGTGTTTTCTATTTATAATAGCTGAAAGTCGATCCCAACCGGCGGTTGGAAAGTCCAACCGGCGGTTGGTTACTTTGTCTCCAAGTCAAACTCTTCATTTCCACCAGATTCTAGAATTTTCAGTTCCAACCGCCGGTTGAAAGGCCCAACCGGTGGTTAAGTTTTGATCCAAATGGGCTGAATTTTTGATATGTTGTAGCTCTATGTGTTAGCTAAATTTGGCCGCTTGAATCAACTCATTTAGACTCCATATGATGAAGTTATGGTCAAAATACTAACAGCTAGCAGAAAATTCAGCATTTACACTTTTCTTCGGCTTTTGATCTAATTTCCGCTTCTTTCATCCAAGCTTCATTCAAAACACTTATTTAATCTTATCACTCCACTTTTGAGCTATTTTCTTTATAAAATCTTTTCTTGGCCCATTCTTTAAGTCTTTATTCTCTTCGGGTTTTTCTTCATTTCTTCATTTTGTTCAGTTTTGGACTTGTTCTCGTTCCTTTTTCTTCAATCTTTAATTAAAATACATCTCTGCAAATATTAACGAAATAAGTATCTAAATTCATATAAATTCATTAAAATGTATATAAATATAGGGATAAATTACTATAAAATATACTATCTATTTGATGCTTATCAAATATCCCCACACTTAAGTTCTGCTTGTCCTCAAGTAGAATACTGAATAAAATTTAAAAATAAGCATCAAACTAATATTTAAGAATCAGAATACCAATACTAAAAATCTGTTTTATATATTAAAAATTTAAACAATTTAATTAACATGGATAACTATAATGTATAAATAAAATTATTAGTATTGGTGTAATATATAGCTCATGAATGATTACTAATATATTTGTCCACTTTAAACAATCTATATTTATATTTCTGAATACACCTTTATTGTTAGTATGTATATTACTTATGATTTCCATATATGATATACTCTTAAATTTAATTATACAATTTTCTTTTATATTCCCATTAAATATATAAAATATATTTTTAAGAATCAAAACATTGGTGACAGGTCTGCATTTTCATGCAACAGAGCGACATATCTTCATTCATGTTTAAGCAAAACCAGACTTGGTCAAACCATTTTAGCGACCTCATTAGGTATCTTTTATTTTTAAGACTTTTCAAGTACTTTTGACTTGTGTTTGTTTAATGTTAAGTATATATTAATAGAGACCAGGTCTATACTTTCGTATAACAGAGGAAGCCATCAATATATACCCCAAAATGTATTCACATAAGTAAAAAGATATATAAAATTATTGTATAATAAATTTAAAATTTAAGACTTTTTATGTCATACATCATATTATGTACCATAAAATAATATACAAGTTATTTTATTAATTTCTTAAAATTCAGAAATCTTCATATAGATTGCCTATTAGTACATCATATCACATAACTATATACTACTCCTTATTAAAGTAGCTTACCTTATATATACAAAACAGTTAATCCACATTAAAGTCTAAACTTTTAAATACAAAACAAAACTTTTAACAAAAGTATTCTAACTAATAAATACTTAGTTATTCACTTTTAAATTTTAAATTTTGATAAAATTTAAGAACAAATAGAAACTTAAATGTTAATTAAAGAAATTTCTTTTTCTTACGAACCCTATCCCACACTTAAATTATATAATGCCCTCATTGTATAAAAAATTGATAAACAAAAGTGAGTAAGGGAAAGAAAAATAGAACAAAAAAACTCCCCTGACTTAGAAGCGATTATCGTTATCTGATTCGGCTTAATGGTTCATCTTTTCTATTTGTAGTTCAACGTATTGATTTCCGCGATCTTTACTCAAAAATATACAACATCCATACTTTCGTACTTAATCACGATTGCATTTAGCATATGCAATAAGCCTTTAAACCCCTCGGTATCCCAAGTGGACGAGTTATAGTCTCGTGAGGGTTTCCAGGGAACACACCCACAAAGTTCATAATTAATAAGATAAACTTATTAAATTTCCAAAAATTCAATTTCAATGCATAGTTCAGCTGTACTATACTGTATTGTATACTATATGCCATACCATTTGCCAGCTTCGAAAAGTGGCAACGATATTCTAAAAATAAACAAGCAAACAAATTAAACGTACCAAATAATATAAAAAAAAACTAAAATTAAAATGAAAAATACAAATTAAAGATAGTCCAGAAACATATAACCACATGCTACTAAATTTTTTTTTTTTTTTTTGTCATTTCTAATTGGCTAGTTGTGTGATAAAAACTTATGAAACTACTGTTGTTCATCATATTATCTCCAAATAATGCCAAAAAGTGTTCAACCGCTAGTTGGGTACCTACAACCGTTGGTTTCCTAATTCAATTACTCGCAGGAGTCTTAGATAAACATAGATACAATGTAGCTCCAATTTCTCATTTTAAAATTTAAACATAGATCAATTCTTCTACTGGGGTTAACTAAATTGAAGATCTTAACTTATTATGAAAACTATGTTATCAAATATATTATAAACCATTCATATTGACCTTAATAAGTTTTATGTTAAACCCCTAGGTTTTACACTTATCACCTAATCTGAATCTCTAAACAAGAACTGGAAATATTAGAATCAAGTTTAAGAGAAATTATTTTACTAGAGTGAACCCTAAATAACAAATTTCTCAGTTGCTAAATATGACAATTTCGTAATTAGATATTCCCAAAATATGAAACCTTAACAAATATTACAATTATTTATTATCATAACAATTTACTTTAAGAATAATTGAATGATGTGCTTGGTTTTTGTGAAAAAGTGTGGTAATTATAACTGCTGCTTTTAGTGTTTAATCGAAAAAGTGTCCAACCGTCGGTTAACTATGTCAGCCGCCGATTGGTTGCTAGCAGCGATTTTGAAAATAACGACCGTTATCATATTTTATTTAATTAGTCCTATTTAATTTAATTTACGTAGCAACATTTTATAGTGATTATGGTTTCTTATATCTATCCTTAATAATAAACTAAAAGTAAAAACTCAAAATAAAGTAAAATCTACTAAACTAAAACTAAATCTAAATCTAAATCTACCTACGAATTATACAAATTGTACAAGCATGGGTTACCACCCGAGAAGCGCTTGTTTTTGTTCGAGTCACTAGCTTGACTCCAAACTTATTTACCTAAAAATCTAGTGACTTCCCCTACACTTAAAACTAAGCATGGATGGTAATATCTATAAATAAACCAAAAATTTTAATTTAATAAAAGTTAAATAAAAGAAATACTTATCGTTTAATGCAGGCATTTGTCCAGACCGTGATGCTCCAGGATTTTCCAAAAAGTGTGAGAAACTTGCTTTTCGCTCGAATTGCCAAAAACGATCTTCATATTGATAAAACAATGAACTTGTGCTTATAGATACTTCAACCATTTGTTGCATCGACTCAACCACCGTTTGAATTTCAACTGGTTCGGCTGCTATCTGATTACCGCAATTTTTGTTTTCTGTTTCTTCTCCAGTCCTTACTATTTTATTCTCCTTAAAATATTCCACCTCTGGGTATAATGATAAAAATTCATCAATAATCGTCATCATTTCCTCTTCCGTCATCATCCCATTTTGGTTTCTTAATTCAAGGATTTCTTCGTTAGGATCATAGTAATCAACTTTTGGCAAAATTGACCAATCTACCTCCATATCTTCTTTCTGTTTAAATTCACTAAAGATTTTATTAGAAAATACAGAGTTAGAGAATTGAGGATACTTATCAATTTAAGTATCCATCCCCTCAAGTTGTTGAATGGAAGCTCTGTGACTATGGCCAATAGCTTCAGGTTCTTTCAATTCTTCACTTGAAGTTCCCATAGATTGCGTAGCTTTCACAATCGATGGTTTGGATAAACTTGTGAAAATGCCATCAGGAAATCTATTCATGTATTCCTCAATTGTCATGTTAGAAATATCTTCATTCATATGACAGTTTCTCGAGTTTTGAGAAATCACGAGAATATTATTCGTGTTCCGATACATACCTGTCGAAATAAAAGAAAAAGAAAAAAAGTAGAAAAGAAAATAAAAAAAAATTAACTAAAAAAAATTCCAATAAAAATTCTTTTACAAAGCTAGTCAACAGATCTCGGTAGCTCCATTAATTGTACCCAAAAGCGGAGAAATAGGTCAGCGCGAAGCTTATTAAAAACCTATCTATTTCGAGAAGCTCCTTACCTCTTATATGATAAATCAATGAAGTAGGACTTTACTCTCCTTATACCTTTGTTTTTGTCAGTATTCTCAATGGGTGAGCCGATATTTCGATTGACCAACAATGTATAATTTTTTTTTTACAGGGTAAATTTAAAATAAAAAACTATAAATTCCAAATTAAATAAACGCAACCACTCCCCGGCAGCGGCGCCAAAAACTTGATGTCGTGTGAACAGAGTACAAAATAACAAGTTTTAAAGAAATGGAAATACTAAAATAACTATCACACAAGCCATGCAAGAATAACCCGTTCGTATAATATAACTTTTAAGTAAGTACGAGTCGAACACTGGGAATGGTGGTTATAAATAAAATAGAATTTATAATTCAATTGAAATATACAATAAACAGATTAGGGGGATACGTTTTAGTTCCGTATGAACGTATTTAAGAATACTAAATTATAACCAATTCAATAGAAAATAATTAACTAAGGATAGTAAACAATTAGAGATAAATATGTATTTACTTAGATTATTTATTGTTGGTTATTATTATTGTGATTTTCTAATGTAGAAAACCACAAAGATTAAGATAATTTTCATATAGCCATACAGTCAAAGGTTATGTAAAGTATCACTATTTATTAAGATCTATCAACATATTATTGATACAATTCCTGGTTCGGTTGAATTACAATGTTACTTAACATCTAATGAAACATAATCACTTAATTTAAAAACCCAAAAGATTAATAAAGTTTATCTATAAATCAGTTAATTATGATCATTAACATAATATAACACAGAATTCTTGCATAATAATATTCAATAATATAGTTCCAACAATAATATCTAAGCAAATACAATAAATATTAGTTCATAATTAAGTTAAACATAATCATAATCAATATTCAATAATAAAACACATTCAAAATTAAATAAAGAATAAGATACGCAAACCAAACCCGTGAACCACGCTCCGTACGCTTGATCGTAAACAAACCCTTACGAACCTGCGACTCTAAATTGCTCCTAAAACCCCTAGAAAGTGTTTCTAGTCGAATTTGGGGTTAATAATTCGTAATATACGAATTATTAAGGTTATTGAGTTCTATTTCGAAGCCGGAAGGTGTTTTCTATTTATAATAGCTGAAAGTCGATCCCAACCGGCGGTTGGAAGGTTCAACCGGCGGTTGGTTACTTTGTCTCCAAGTCAAACTCTTCATTTCCACCAGATTCTAGAATTTTCAGTTCCAACTGCCGGTTGAAAGGCCCAACCGGTGGTTGAGTTTTGATCCAAATGGACTGAATTTTTGATATGTTGTAGCTCTATGTGTTAGCTAAATTTGGCCACTTGAATCAACTCATTTAGACTCCGTATGATGAAGTTATGGTCAAAATACTAACAGCTAGCAGAAAATTCAGCATTTACACTTTTCTTTGGCTTTTGATCTAATTTCCGCTTCTTTCATCCAAGCTTCATTCAAAACACTTATTTAATCTTATCACTCCACTTTTGAGCTATTTTCTTTATAAAATCTTTTCTTGGCCCATTCTTTAAGTCTTTATTCTCTTCGGGTTTTTCTTCATTTCTTCATTTTGTTCAGTTTTGGACTTGTTCTCGTTCCTTTTTCTTCAATCTTTAATTAAAATACATCTCTGCAAATATTAACGAAATAAGTATCTAAATTCATATAAATTCATTAAAATGTATATAAATATAGGGATAAATTACTATAAAATATACTATCTATTTGATGCTTATCAAATATCCCCACACTTAAGTTCTGCTTGTCCTCAAGTAGAATACTGAATAAAATTTAAAAATAAGCATCAAACTAATATTTAAGAATCAGAATACCAATACTAAAAATCTGTTTTATATATTAAAAATTTAAACAATTTAATTAACATGGATAACTATAATGTATAAATAAATTATTAGTATTGGTGTAATATATAGCTCATGAATGATTACTAATATATTTGTCCACTTTAAACAATCTATATTTATATTTCTGAATACACCTTTATTGTTAGTATGTATATTACTTATGATTTCCATATATGATATACTCTTAAATTTAATTATACAATTTTCTTTTATATTCCCATTAAATATATAAAATATATTTTTAAGAATCAAGACATTGGTGACAGGTCTGCATTTTCATGCAACAGAGCGACATATCTTGATTCATGTTTAAACAAAATCAGACTTGATCAAACCATTTTGGCGACCTCATTAGGTATCTTTTATTTTTAAGACTTTTCTAGTACTTTTGACTTGTGTTTGCTTAATGTTAAGTATATATTAATAGAGACCAGGTCTATACTTTCGTATAACAGAGGAAGCCATCAATATATACCCCAAAATGTATTCACATAAGTAAAAAGATATATAAAATTATTGTATAATAAATTTAAAATTTAAGACTTTTTATGTCATACATCATATTATGTACCATGAAATAATATACAAGTTATTTTATTAATTTCTTAAAATTCAGAAATCTTCATATAGATTGCCTATTAGTACATCATATCACATAACTATATACTACTCCTTATTAAAGTAGCTTACCTTATATATACAAAACAGTTAATCCACATTAAAGTCTAAACTTTTAAATACAAAACAAAACTTTTAACAAAAGTATTCTAACTAATAAATACTTAGTTATTCACTTTTAAATTTTAAATTTTGATAAAATTTAAGAACAAATAGAAACTTAAATGTTAATTAAAGAAATTTCTTTTTCTTACGAACCCTATCCCCACACTTAAATTATATAATGCCCTCATTGTATAAAAAATTGATAAACAAAAGTGAGTAAGGGAAAGAAAAATAGAACAGAAAAACTCCCCTGACTTAGAAGCGATTATCGTTATCTGATTCGGCTTAATGGTTCATCTTTTCTATTTGTAGTTCAACGTATTGATTTCCGCGATCTTTACTCAAAAATATACAACATCCATACTTTCGTACTTAATCACGATTGCATTTAGCATATGCAATAAGCCTTTAAACCCCTCGGTATCCCAAGTGGACGAGTTATTGTCTCGTGAGGGTTTCCAGGGAACACACCCACAAAGTTCATAATTAATAAGATAAACTTATTAAATTTCCAAAAATTCAATTTCAATGCATAGTTCAGCTGTACTATACTGTATTGTATACTATATGCCATACCATTTGCCAGCTTCGAAAAGTGGCAACGATATTCTAAAAATAAACAAGCAAACAAATTAAACGTACCAAATAATATAAAAAAAACTAAAATTAAAATGAAAAATACAAATTAAAGATAGTCCAGAAACATATAACCACATGCTACTAAATTTTTTATTTATTTTTTTTTGTCATTTCTAATTGGCTAGTTGTGTGATAAAAACTTATGAAACTACTGTTGTTCATCATATTATCTCCAAATAATGCCAAAAAGTGTTCAACCGCTAGTTGGGTACCTACAACCGTTGGTTTCCTAATTCAATTACTCGCAGGAGTCTTAGATAAACATAGATACAATGTAGCTCCAATTTCTCATTTTAAAATTTAAACTTAGATCAAATCTTCTACTGGGGTTAACTAAATTGAAGATCTTAACTTATTATGAAAACTATGTTATCAAATATATTATAAACCATTCATATTGACCTTAATAAGTTTTATGTTAAACCCCTAGGTTTTACACTTATCACCTAATCTGAATCTCTAAACAAGAACTGAAAATATTAGAATCAAGTTTAAGAGAAATTATTTTACTAGAGTGAACCCTAAATAACAAATTTCTCAGTTGCTAAATATGACAATTTCGTAATTAGATATTCCCAAAATATGAAACCTTAACAAATATTATAATTATTTATTATCATAACAATTTACTTTAAGAATAATTGAATGATGTGCAATTTACCTTAAGAATAATTGAATGATGTGCTTGGTTTTTGTGAAAAAGTGTGGTAATTATAATTGCTGCTTTTAGTGTTTAATCGAAAAAGTGTCCAACCGTCGGTTAACTATGTCAGCCGCCGATTGGTTGCTAGCAGTGATTTTGAAAATAACGACCGTTATCATATTTTATTTAATTAGCCCTATTTAATTTAATTTACGTAGCAACATTTTATAGTGATTATGGTTTCTTATATCTATCCTTAATAATAAACTAAAAGTAAAAACTCAAAATAAAGTAAAATCTACTAAACTAAAACTAAATCTAAATCTAAATCTACCTAAGAATTATACAAATTGTACAAGCACAGGTTGCCACCCAAGAAGCGCTTATTTTTGTTCGAGTCACTAGCTTGACTCCAAACTTATTATCTAAAAATCTAGTGACTTTCCCTACACTTAAACTAAGCATGGATGGTAATATCTATAAATAATCCAAAAATTTAAATTTAATAAAATTAAAGAAAAGAAATACTTATCGTTTAATGCAGGCATTTGTCCAGACCGTGATGCTCCAGGATTTTCCAAAAACTGTGAAAAACTTGCTTTTCGCTCGAATTTCCAAAAAGAATCTTCATATTGATAAAACAATAAATTTGTTCTTATAGATACTTCAACCGTTTGTTGTATCGACTCAACCACCATTTGAATTTCAATTGGTTCGGCTGCTATCTGATTACCGCAGGTTTTGTTTTCTATTTCTTCTCCAGTCCTTACTATTTTATTCTCCTTAAAATGTTCCACCTCTGGGTATAATGATAAAAATTCATCAATAATCGTCATCATTTCCTCTTCCGTCATCATCCCATTTTGGTTTCTTAATTCAAGGATTTCTTCGTTAGGATCATAGTAATCAACTTTTGGCAAAATTGACCAATCTACCTCCATATCTTCTTCCTGTTTAAATTCACTAAAGATTTTATTAGAAAATACAGAGTTAGAGAATTGAGGATACTTATCAATTTTATTGTCCATCCCCTCAAGTTGTTGAATGGAAGCTCTGTGACTATGGCCAATAGCTTCAGGTTCTTTCAATTCTTCACTTGAAGTTCCCATAGATTGTGTAGCTTTCACAATCGATGGTTTGGATAAACTTGTGAAAATCACATCAGGAAATCTATTCATGTATTCTTCAATTGTCATGTTAGAAATATCTTCATTCATATGATTGTACACAAAAGCGGAGAAATAGGTCAGCGCGAAGCTTATTAAAAACCTATCTCTTTCGAGAAGCACATTACCTCTTATATGATAAATCAATGAAGTAGGACTTTACTCTCCTGATACCTTTGTTTTTGTTAGTATTCTCAATGGGTGAGCCGATATTTCGATTCACCAACAATGTATAATTTTTTTTTTTTACAGGGTAAATTTAAAATAAAACACTATAAATTCCAAATTAAATAAACGCAACCACTCCCCGGCAGCAGCGCCAAAAACTTGATGTCCTGTGAATAGAGTACAAAATAACAAGTTTCAAAGAAATGGAAATACTAAAATAACTATCACACAAGCCAGGCAAGAATAACCCGTTCGTATAATATAGCTTTTAAGTAAGTCCGAGTCGAACACTGGGAATGGTGGTTATAAATAAAATAGAATTTATAATTCAATTGAAATATACAATATACAGATAAGGGGGATATGTTTTAGTTCCGTATGAACGTATTTATGAATAGTAAATTATAACCAATTCAATAGAAAACAATTAACTAAGGATAGTAAACAATTAGAGATAAACATGTATTTACTTAGATTATTTATTGTTGGTTATTATTATTGTGATTTACTAATGTAGAAAACCACAAAGATTAAGATAATTTTCATATAGCAATACAGTCAAAGGTTATGTAAAGTATCACTATTTATTAAGATTTATCAACATATTATTGATACAATTCCTGGTTCGGTTGAATTACAATGTTACTTAACATCTAATGAAACATAATCACTTAATTTAAAAACCCAAAAGATTAATAAAGTTTATCTATAAATCAGTTAATGATGATCATTAATATAATATAACACGGAATTCTTGCATAATAATATTCAATAATATAGTTCCAACAATAATATCTAAGCAAATACAATAAATATTAGTTCATAATTAAGTTAAACATAATCATAATCAATATTCAATAATAAAACACATTCAAAATTAAATAAAGAATAAGATACGCAAACCAAAACCGTGAACCATGCTCCGTACGCTTGATCGTAGACAAACCCTTGCGAACCCGCGACTCTAAATTGCTCCTAAAACCCCTAGAAAGTGTTTCTAGTCGAATTTGGGGTTAATAATTCGTAATATACGAATTATTAAGGTTATTGTGTTCTATTTCGAAGCTGGAAGGTGTTTTCTATTTATAATAGTTGAAAGTCGGTCCCAACCGTCTGTTGGAAGGTCCAACCGGTGGTTGGTTACTTTGTCTCCAAGTCAAACTCTTCGTTTCCACCAAATTCTAGAATTTTCAGTTCCAACCGCCGGTTGAAAGGCCCAACCGGCGGTTGATTTTTTTTCCAAATGGGCTGAATTTTTGATATATTGTAACTCTATGTGTTAGCTAAATATATCTGCTTGAATCAACTCATTTGGACTCCGTATGAGGAAGTTATGATCAAAATACTAACAGCGCGCAGAAAATTCAGCATTTACACTTTTCTTCGGCTTTTGATCTAATTTTCGCTTCTTTCATCCAAGCTTCATTCAAAACACTTATTTAATCTTATCACTCCACTTTTGAGCTATTTTCTTTATAAAATCTTTTCTTGGCCCATTCTTTAAGTCTTTATTCTCTTCGGGTTTTTCTTCATTTCTTTAAGTCTTTAAGTCTTTGTTCCTTTTTCTTCAATCTTTAATTAAAATACATCTCTGTAAATATTAACGAAATAAGTATCTAAAATCATATAAATGCATTAAAATATATATAAATATAGGGATAAATTACAATAAAATATACTATCTATTTGATGCTTATCACTAAGACTGATGAAGTGGTTAATAAAGAACATGTAATTGAACCTTTAGTGCCTATGACTCCGATAGCAGATGCAAAAGTTAATAAGTCACGGAAACAGATGTCTTGCTTCAAGTGTCACCAAAAAGGACACGTAGCTTCTTGTTGTCCAAATAAGAAGTTGGAAGCATCACATAAGTTAGTGTTTACTGAAAAGACACCGACCACTTCTAGTTCGATTGTAGATAGGTTAGGCTCCAAACCGGGATTAGGAAGCAAACCTGTAAACATTCTGAATAGAGATGGTAATCATAGTGTCTCTCCACCTAAACCTAAAAGGGATTATACTCTAAACGAAAATACTTTCAATAAGCCAAGAGATAAGACACCTTCGAGGTTTAGGACCCTAAGTAGAAACCATAGTCAATTTGAGAATGGCTCTACTTCAAGTGCACAGGGAACTAAGTTCGTGCCTAGGAGGTTTTCTACTCACTCTCCTCATAGGCCTAAGACTACAGGTCATCAACAATCTTAAGCTTCCGTGAAGGTTACCAAGACTCCCAATGGGAATAATTATGGTTACTTTAAGGAGGTTCAGATTGTAGATGATCAGGGACAAACCAAGACCGTAATGGCTTGGGTCCCTCTTGATAACTAACTGTGTATAACTTGTTATGTGTAGGAGCAGACTGTGAACAAGGACAACTGGTGGTATGTAGACAGTGGATGCTCAAGACACATGACAGGTGAACGAAGTCTACTGAAGGACTTCAGAGAAGGTTTCAAGCAAAAAGTAAATTTTGCAGCAGACAAAGGAGGAGTAATTACTGGGAAAGGAAAAGTTTCAAATTGAACTTTGACTCTAGAGGATGTGAATTATGTTGAAGAACTAACTCATAACCAAGTGAGTGTTTCTCAAGTCTGCGATAAAGGTCATCCAGTTCATTTTAATGAAAAGGAGGCTTTAGTCCTGAAGCCAGGCTTCACAATCCCTGAATAATGGATATTGATGAGGGCACCAAGGAAGAAGGATATCTATGCGATAAACATGGGTGTTCCTAATTCTTCAATGGTATCTACATGTTTACTATCCAAGGCTTCAAAAGCATACGCGCTACTATGACATAGGAGAATGGCACACCTAAACTGGAGAAAGATGAACTACATAACTAAAAATAGTTTAGTTTTGGGTGTACCGCAAAAACGTTTCGAGTATGAGGATAAGTGTGTTCCTTGTATGAAAGGAAAGCAGCATAAGAAACCACACATATCTAAGACTGAGAACTCAATCTCCACACCATTTGAGTTGCTACATATGGATCTCTTCGGCCCAATAAGCAAAAGAAGCATAGGTGGCAAATGGTATTGTCTAGTTGTCACAGATGACTATTCTAGATTCTCGTGGGTATTTTTATTAGGATCTAAGGATGAAACTCTAGGTATTCTAATTGAGTTTCTAGATCAAATTGAAAATGTATACAAAACGAGAGTTAAGCGTATTCGTAGTGATAACGGAACAGAATTCAAGAATTCGACGCTAGATATCTATTGCTTAAGCAAAGGGATAATTCATCAATTCAGTGCACCATATGAACCTCAACAGAATGGTGTGGCTGAAAGGAAGAACAGAACGTTGATTGAAGCTGCTAGAACAATGCTTGCAGATTCAAAGCTTCCGGTCATCTTTTGGGCAGAAGCAGTGAATACAGCATGTCATGTTCTGAATAGAGTTCTTACAGTGAAAAAGCATAAAAAGACTTGTTATGAGCTTTTGAACAATAAGAAACCAAACTTAAAAGGATTTGAACCCTTTGGAGTTGCTTGTACAATTGAAAACTGGGAATCAAGCTAAATTTGGTGAGAAGGCTGACGAAGGATTTTTCTTGGGTTATATGCCTAATTCTCCAAATAAAAGGGTTTTCAATAAAGTCACGAGTCGTCTGGAGATAGTTTATAACATTGAAGTTACAAGTTATACACCAGATGTGCATAAGGGATTAGATTGACAATTTGACTATTCCGATCTCTTTCAGTCATTTAAAGTTCCCATAAGTGACTTTGTTAGTGATTCAGAGATTTCACATCACTTATTGAATGGAGACTTGGACAATGGTCCGTTTTCAACATCGAGTGTTCCAAAATCTGGAATCAGGACAACAGATGACTCAAATGAAGCTTCTTCACGTGGGTCTCAACAATTTTCAAATGATAAGTATCAAGAAATAGAAGATTCTGAAGAGGATCTTCAAACGACGTATGATGATGTACTTACTTCTTTGAACCATTTAAGGATCTCCTTAGCAAGTTCAGAAGAGATGCCTTCATTAGAAGAGATTGGTACTAACTTAGGAGATGAGTTAATAGTTGACCCTATACCGGTTACAAGAATGAGTAAGAATCATCCCGTTGAAAACATCATCAGTGATATTAATACTCCTGTTCAAACTAGGACTCAATCTAAAGCTAGTACATATGAAAATTTAGAAAGCTTGTATACTGCTATGAAAGAGACAGGGATTCCTAATCAATGTCTATATTCATGCTTTATCTCACAAGTTGAGCCTAAAAATGTGCAAATGGCTCTCAAAGAAAGCTCGTGGGTTGAAGCTATGCAAGAAGAACTGCAACAGTTCTCAAAATTACAAGTTTGGGAGTTGGTTGACCTTCCAAAGGGAGAATATCCAGTTGGAACTAGATAGGTATTTAAGTGTAAGATAGATGACCGGGGATTCATTACTCGCAATAAAGCTCGTCTAGTGGTTCAAGGTTTTAATCAACAAGAGGGTATAGATTACAATGAAGTGTTTGTACCAATTGCTAGGCTAGAAGCAATTAGAGTATTCTTAGCATTTGCATCATTCTATGATATAAAGGTTTATCAGTTGGATGTTAAGAGTGCCTTTTTATATGGCAAAGTGGAAGAATTGGTGTATGTTGCTCAACCTCCAGGGTTTGCTGATCATGAGTATCCAGATAGAGTATATCGTTTGAATAAGGCTCTATATGGATTACATCAAGCACCGAGGATGTGGTATGCAACACTATCAACGTATCTACTTGATAATGGATTTACAAGAGGAGCAATTGATAGTACATTGTTTGTAAAATGGAAGAAGAAAGACTTTCTACTAGTACAAGTTTATGTTGATGACATTATCTTTGGATCTTCTGATGAAAAGATGTGTCAAGAATTTGAGAAAGTCATGAGGAAAAGGTTTGAGATGTCTGCAATGGGAGAGTTGAAATTCTTCTTAGGGTTACAAGTTGACCAGAAGAAGGATGGATTCTTTATTCATCAATTTAAATATTTTTATGAGCTATTAGAACGCTTCAAGATGGATGAAAGTAAAGTCTACAATACTCCGATTCCAGTTAATCATAAACTAGGTCCGGATACATCAAGTGATCAGGATGTGGATCTTACTCTATATAGGGCCATGATTGGATCACTAATGTATTTGACTGCCCCTAGACCTAACATTATGTTTGCTGTTTGTCTGTGCGCAAGATATCAGGCCAATCCGAAAGAGTCACATATGCAGGCTGTTAAACGGATCTTTCGTTACCTCAAAGGGCAACCGAAGCTGGGACTTTGGTATCCTACTGGTGGAGACTTAGATCTAGTAGCATATACTGATTCGGATTATGGAGGATGCAATCAAAATAGGAAGTCTACGACCGGAGGATGTCAATTCTTAGGAGGTAGATTAGTATCCTGGCTGTGCAAGAAGCAAAGCTCGGTAGCCATTTCTACATGTGAAGCTGAGTATGTTGCAGCTGTTGCTCTCAAGTTCTTTGGATACAACAGCAACTGCGGGATTATGGGTTAATCATAACCAATACTCCTATGATGATTGATAACGAATCTACTATGTCGATAACCAATAATCCTGTGAAGCACAGTAAAACTAAGCACATTGATATTCGACATCATTTCATTAGAGACTGTGCTGAGAAGAAAATGATAAAGTTAGTTAAGGTTCTGACTGAGGATAACTTAGCAGACCTCTACACGAAGGCGTTCGACAGAGCAAGATTTGAGACATTGGTTCAACTGAATGGAATGAGAAATCCAGAGTGATTAGTCTTCCAAGGGTATTTTTGTACTAGTTAGTAGTTATTTTTGTGTACTTATTAAAAAAAAAAAGGCGTATAGCATTCAAGTGCTTGTTACCTGCGGGGAATCGCCTCCAATAAAAGAACAAAAGAAGTTCTTTTAGAAAAAGCTTTAAGTTTTTAGCTGTAAAAACGTGGGAAATGATAGTACATTAGGAGAATAAGCCTAAGAATAATAACCTTAAGTATTAAGTACGATGTGTTAGTATATTCCTATAAGTTGCACTAGAATAACGATTTTTAACTAGGATTACACTTATATTTATCTTATTATACACCTATATCCACTGATTATAACTTGTCCTTTTACTTAACAAGTGATAAGAATAATTTAAGTCTAATCAGCTTCATCATACGATTTATTGATAGGCAGGTTATGCTAAGATTTCCGAGTAGTTAAGAAGTACAACTTTCATGTGTCTTATCTTATGTGATCTGCTATATAATGTATGATATATGTCTTAATTGTTGAATGATAGTACTGTCGTGCACTGTGATCTAAAAAAAAATGATACAAAGTATCATAATGTCAAAAGGTGAGTTATATGTTTCTAAAGAGCATCATTTAGTAACCTCTACCTTACATATGAAAGATACAAAGTTTCTAGTGTCAAGTGTATGTTATATGCTTCGAAAGAACATCAGTTAGTAACCTCTACCTTGCTAATACAAGATACAGTGTTATGTGTTGTACTTGAATTCTTCAGTATGTTGTATAGTAGAAAACACTAGATATTGTGCATATTAACAATAAAAGTTTTGCTCAGAAATCTGTGTGTAATTTGTTTATGTGGACCATAATATCGGTAATCATCTTGAACTGTCTATGATATTCGAACATTCACCTTTGTGAATAATAAGAAATAATAAGTTATTTTTCAATGAAGTGTTATATCATGTGGATAAAGGTACATAAGATATAATTTTATAAACATAAGTTTATTACTGATTAAAGTTGTGATTTTATTGTGCTTATATGAATTTCATGAGGTATGTATACTAACAATCGTCTTAGGCTTATTACAATCTAATAAGTACAGCTTATTCTTTTTAATATGATCCCTAAGCAGTTAAAAATTTTAAGCGTTTTATAGTTTATTTTCTTAGAATGTTAGTAGTTTTATTATTTTAAGTTTTGTAATTATTTATTAGAATTAATAAATAACAGTTTTAATTATTATTCTTGTCTTATTTAGTGTTTACCCTTAGGATTTATTTTATATTGTGATATTCTTATATATGTTGAACAAATGTATCAACTTCAAGTGAAAAATGATTTGTTTATTTTTGAATTGAATCTTGACTTAAGGGCATTTTAATAGTGGTATAAGTAAAATATGCAAAAACATTTATTGTTTTGGCTACATAATTACAAAGATAATTATTTAATTACGTTTTAATTTATACTTTTCATTTAATTCGTTTTTGGAACTAACATTGCGAGTTTGACCAGTCAAACTTTGCGAGCCGAGTTGAAACATGCGAATCGAATAAAGGGTATAAAAGGGACAAGTCAGCGAACCGAACCCACACTTTTCATTTACTCTGCGAACTGAAACACACCACTCTGCGAAGTGAATTTGGTGAAACGAACCGAACTCAATTTTCGGTTGATTTCTGATTTTATACAAAGAGGAAGGTTTTTTCGATCCGAGGAACTTTTTCATCTTTCCATTATGCATCTTTTGAAGTAAGTTTCATGAGATTTCAACGTGTAATTTGTGAGCAATCGATCGTTTTATGTTTGAAAGGTTTTGGTTTAGTTTATCACGAATTTCACACAAATTAGTGATTTAGAAAACTTAAAACCTGTTGTTAATGATTATTCAATGATTAGTGAACATGTTTGAATAGTTTAATTGCTTTGAAACATGTTAGATTATTGATTTATGATATGATCTCGTTAAACCGTTGTTCTGCGAAGTGAGATCTATCTCGCTTCGTAGCCCGCTCCAACGAACCGAGACGAATTCTGGTTGACTTTCATTGACTGCAACGAAACGAACTCGTTTTGTTTGATTTCAGTTGAACGAAACGAACCGAGATCTTTTGTTGACTTTCGTTGACCGAAGCGAAACGAACTCACCTCGTCTGACTTCGTTTGACTTGGGTTGACCGGAGCAACTCGAATTCAACTCACAGAGTTTCTGCGAAGCGAGTTGAAAAATTTAATTAATTTAATTTATATTTTTTTAATTGACTTAGTTTGACTTTGAGAACTGAATTAACTTTGTTGGCTTCAGTTGACTATGTAAAATTAAGTAAATTTTATAATCTTTCAATTATAACTTGTTTTCGATTTGAGAATTGATAAGCATCAAATAGATACTATATTTTATAGTAATTTATCCCTATATTTGTATACATTTTATGTATTTATATGATTTTAGATACTTATTTTGTTAATATTTGCAGAAATGTATTTTAATTGAAGATTGGAGAGAAAGAACGAAAATAAGACCGAAACTGAAGAAATTAAAGCAATTGAAGAAAAGAAGATCTAAACCTTAAAGAATTGAAGACTAAAATGATAATATTAAAGATTTGGGCCAAGAAAACAAGTGAATCCGTTTAAAGAAGAAAAAGAAGCCCAATTTGAAGCCCAAGCCGATTTTGGAATATTCTGGAAATTAAGTCCAACCGGCGGTTGGATTGCCCAACCGACGGTTGGGGCTAAGAGTTCAAGGCGGTGGATAATACGCAGAGTTGGAGTAATACTCAAATAACTCCAACCGGCGGTTGGAGGGTCGGCCAGAATTAGTATAAATAGGGGCTTAATTTTGATTAAACGATATACGATTCTTAGAATTAAAAGTCGAATATTAAGGTTTAAGGTCGACTTTAGGTGCGAATTTGGAGGCTAAAGAGCTAGGGTTTGAAGGTTTTCAACCTTAGGAAGAGCTAGTTCGTCAATTGGTTCGGTTTCTTTATCCTTGTAGCTTCACTAACCTTTTGGGTTACTATGGATATTGTTTATTTGAATTAATTGCTTATTAGATTTTCATTATGAATGTTTAAACGTATGTTTATTATGTTTATTATATGAATTATATGTTTATGTTGGAACTATATTATTGAATATTGTTATGCAAGAATTATGTGTTATATTATGTTAATAATCATAATTAACTGATTTATAGATAAACTCACTAACCTTTTGGGTTTTTAAATTAAGTGATTATGTTTTATTAGATGTTAAGTAGCATTATGATTCAACCGACCCTGGAATTGTATCAATAATATGTTGATAGATCTTAATAAATAGTGATACTTTACATAACCTTTGACTGTATTGCTATATGAGAATTGTCATAACCTTTGAGGTTTTCTACATTAGTAAATCACAATAATAATAGCCAACACGCAGATAGACATAAGCTGATATAATAAGTATAATAAATAATAGTTTAAATAGTCATAATCTTCTATCCAATTTAGTATTCTTAAGTTGTTCCTTTAAACTTATCTATTAAAGAATTGGTATCAGTTATATATATATGTTCGATCGGAACTAAAACGTCCCCCCTATCTTATATATTATTGTATATTATTGTTTATAATTGTGAATTTGTATATTAATTGTAATAATTGTAATTAGTATAAATAAATAGTTAGTTATAGATTAAATCACGTTCCATGTGTTCGAATCTGGACTTACTTATAAAACTATATTCTATGATCAGGATAACACTTGACTGAATTGTGTGATAGTATTATTTAGTATTTTCTTAATTAAAACTTGTGATTATAATTGCCTATACTTAGCACACATCAAGTTTTTGGCGCCGCTGCCGGGGAGCGGTGTATTTTAATTTAAACTAACTATTTTCCCTGTAAAATAATTTTATTTCTAATTCTTTGCAAAATCAATACGAAATATCGGCTCACCCATTGAAAGTACTAACAAAAACAAGGTTATAAGGAGAGTTCAGCCCTACCTCATTGATTTATCATATAAGAGGTAACGTGCTTCTCGAAAGAAATAGGTTTTCAATACGCTTCGTGCTGACCTGTTTCTCCGCTTTTGTGTACAATCAATGGAGCTACCGAGATCTATTGACTAGCTTGGTATAAGAAATTTAACAAATTAATTTTAACTTTAATTAATAACTAACTTACATTACTAACAAATAGGAAAAGTTGGGTTGGGAATATCTTTTCGAATATTTAATTTTGAATGTGTTTTATTATTAATTTTCGAAATTCATATACATCAACTTGATTATTTCTAAAATATTACTAACATTTACTTTTGAATTTATGGTGCTACTAAAATTCTGTTCTTCTTTAACAGATTGATGTATGACCCGGACACTTCATCCAGATCCTCTCAGTCCATTTGACGAACCAGAACGAGAATTTCATTCGAGAAAAAGATTATCATACGCACCACCAAATTCACCAGAACACGAACTTTCACCAGACGAAGACAATTTAGTTTTTCATAACAATTTAGCCAAAACGGCTGAATACGGTTATTATTCCGATCCAGAGTCGGGTGAGGATAAAATACCTTCTAGGCAACCTACGATATATCCAAGTGATTCTGAACCAGAGCACGAAATACAGCCAATTATGGCAGACATAGCTGACATGACGCTTGAAGATTACACGATTCAAACTCGTGAAGATCCGAGACTGGGAGTGGTTAGGCCTGCCAAAGCCAGAGAAGTAGAATTTGAATTAAAGGGGCAATTTTTGAAAGAATTATGTGAAAATCCTTTCAGAGGAGAAGATAAAGAAGATGCAAACGAGCATGTTGAGAAAATTTTGGAGATTGCAGATATGTTTCATATTCCCAATGTTACAAGAGATCAGGTTATGTTGTGAGTATTTCCTTTAACACTAAAGGATGGAGCTAAGAGATGGATCAATAACGAGCCAGCCGGATCCATTACTACTTAGGAAGATCTTCGTACAAAATTTCTAAAAATGTATTGTACACCTTCCAAGACCTCAAAGATGATTGATGAGATTAGGAATTTCAAACAGAAATCTGATGAATCTCAGTATCAAACTTGGGAAAGATATAAGGAAATGTTACACAAATGTCCACAACATGATTTGAATGTCCAACAAGAAATAACATTATTTTATAAAGGAGTTGATCGGGCAACACGTCAACAGTTGGATGCACAAGGTCCAGTACCTAAGAAAACTCCAGCAGTGGCAAGAGCCGGAATTGAAGAATTAGCTAAACATTCTCAGTTATGGGATGATGGTTCATCTGGAAGAAAAAGGATATCAGAAGATAATGATGGTCTAGCAGCTATAACAGCGAAATTGGAAAGTATGGGAAGAGATATTAAGAAAGTAAATGAACAAGTTCATGCAATTAGGATTGGGTGTGAAATATGTGGAGGAAGTCATCTAAAAGAAGAATGTCCTAATATTGACAGCAAAATATGTAATGAGGAAGTCATGTATGGGGATTTTCAAGGAAATCCAAATTATCATCAAGTTTCTAATTTTAGAAGAATTAATCAACCAGGCCAACAGTATCAACAAGGAGCACCAGGACATTTGTTGGTGCATCTTAGTGTGTCTGTCAGTTGGTCTAAGTCTGTAATGCGTCTGATATGTAATTACGTTAGTTGATAACATTTGTCTTAATTACATTTTGTGTTTTGGCGACACAAGGTCTTTGTGTCGTAATAGTCAACCTGGCGACACATCTTGTGTCGCATGAGTCGGCTTGGCGACACAGCTTGTGTCGTAAAGGTCAGATTAGGTTTAGTATAAATAGACTTGTACGGCTCATGGTTTAAGGTTGACGAATTTGTGATCAGTGAGAGCATATTGTAATCATTCTAGTTAATATAAGCTGATCGGTTTTGTGTTTATCAATCATATACTTTGTGTTTGATTAGTGTTTATTCGTTTAACATTTTGTTATCAATCGTGGGATTCCGCACTACGGTTGATTGTTAGGGATTCGATTAGGTCCGTTACAGGGGTCCTACAAGTGGTATCAGAGCCAATATCTCAGGATTTGGCGTTATTGAATCCATTTTGACACGTTTCTCGGATAAATACAACAAGTTTGAGTTAGAATCTTCATTGAAAGGTGCTTAAAATTGTTATTTGGTGTCTCTGGAAGATATTGGAATTATTATTAGTCCTCCAATCGTAAATTTTCGTTAGGTTATCAAGAATTTTCGAATTTAGGGTTTTTTGGTCGCTGGTCAGCCGTTTCTGCGACACTATTCTGCGACATAACCTTTGTGTCGCGTCTAGGGTTACTGAGACATAAGCCTTTCATTAGGCGACATAAGCTTGTGACTCAAGCTTCTCTTGACCTGCGACATACGCCTTAAGTTTGGCAACATAAGCTTGCGACTCAAGCTTACTTTGGTTTGCGACATAAGCCTTAATTTAGGCGACACAAGCTTGCGACACAAGCTTGCGACATAAGACCTGTTTTTTCTGACATAGCTTATTTTTGCGACATAATCAGTTGCGACATAATATCTGTGTCGCTTAAACCTTTGCGACACATATTTGTGTCGCTTTACAGTTTGCTATTTGTGTCTTCGATTGTTTTGCAGGTTAATTAAAATGACATCATCTTCAGCACACTCCATTCAGTCAGTTGGAGCAATGTTAAAACAGAACAATGAGGTTGGATCTGGAAACAAACCTCCAATGTATATGCCAGGGATGAGTTATTCTGATTGGCGTCAACGCTTCGAATCTTATGTTGGATTAAATTACCCTGAAATGATGATATATTTAGAGGAAAGATATGAACGTCCTCTAAGAACAGGAGTCTTTAATGGTCCAGTTCCTGAGAAGTCAATTAAATCAATGACTCCTGAGGAACGCAAAGCTTTTGATATGCAGAGGAAAACCCATGCTGCAATCACTATGTCATTGCCTCAACCTATTATGAGACAATTGAGGCAACATAAGATTGCATATGATCTTTGGAAAGCATTTGAGAAAAAGTGTGGTGGCAGTGATCAATACAAAAAGAAAAAGATTGATTTAATCAAGAAGCAGTACGAAGTGTTTGATATGCTTCAGGATGAGTCTCTGGAAGATCTGTGTAGCAGATATTCCCAATTGGTCACTGAGTTGATGGAAGGAGGCGTAGTTCTTGGGCGTAATGATGTAAACAAGAAGCTTCTAGATTCACTTCCAATGAAGTGGCATACTCGAGTGTTATTGATGGAAAGAGATGAAGATATCATGGATATGGAGCTCGAAGATCTCATTGGTCACATTGAAGCTGAGCTTCTTGAGATGCAAAGAAAAGAGACCAAGGCTACTTCACATCTCCAGAATCCAAAATTATATGGAGTTGATGTTCCGGTATATTCAAGCAAGCCTACTGTTACCGCATTCATCGCTAGCAATGCTAGTGGAAATGCTCCTACCAGTACTACATCAAGTGGTACTTATTTTCAGAGTTCTGGTGCCTCTTCTGGTGCAGACTATTCTTCCACCTTTTCAGCTTTCTTAGCTTGTGCTGGTGACTTTCCTGATGAAGATTTTGGTCAAATTGATCAAGAAGAATTGGAAAGGTTGGACTTAAAATGGAATATGGCTATGCTAACAAGGAGAGTGAAGAATTTTTTGCCGAAAACTGGTAGAACTTCTGTGAATAACCCTGGTGAAAAAGGAATTGGTTTTATTAAAGGGAAGGTGAGGTGTTATAAGTGTCAGAACTATGGACACTTTGCTCGTGAATGTGAAAAGAATAAGACACCATCTTCAGGTCTTACCAAACCTTCACCAAGTAAGGAAGAAGTGAAAGCCATGGTGTCAGCTGCTTTAATGCTGACAGAAACTCCATGGGACAACAGCTGGTCAGATGCAGCTGATGATGAAGACGAGAATACTGCGCTAATGGCTGAGGTTCATGAGGTAGATGATGAACCTTTATCTTGTATTTCATGTATCAAACTTACTAACCAGTTAAATAGGTGTAGAGAGGATAACGAACGCCTTATTGCTACTATTTCACAATTAACAGAAAATAATGAAATGTTGAAAGAAAGTTATAAGGCATCTGAGAAGACATTAACGGCTATTTTTGAAGAAAAGAAAGAACTAAAAGCCAAAATTTTTGAACAACAAGATGAAATAGGAAGTTATGTCGATATGTTAACTTTTGTTAAAAAGGAACTTGTTGATTCACAGGCTGAAGTTCTTACTTTAAATCGAAAATTATCAATTTTTCGACATCCTCTCTCGTTTTTGATGAAATTCTTCAAAAGCAAAGGACAAATACTAAAAGTAAGGCAGGACTTGGTTATCACCATGTCCCACCTCCAAAAGATTATCTGTCTATGCCTCAGCAAGAAATCATCAAAGATTTTGTACCTACTGTTCCTCAAGTAAATACAAAACCTGTCAAACCTGTTAAAGTAAGGATAAGTAGGCCTCATGTTGGAAAGGAGGGACTAGGTTTTCATCAAGTCCCACCACCAACAGAGTATCATCAAGATGATACGGCCGAAACTGTTAAACATGAGTTGAATAAACCTGTTGCTAGTATGCCTGAGCCAGTTAAGGCATCGACTAGTGAGCCTGAAAATTTGAAGGCTCCTAAGGTTGACTCTATTAAAAAACTTGATGTCAGGGCTGAACCATTCAAGCCCATTGAGAAATAGGAAACTAAGGCTGAGCTTATTAAGCCTGTTGGAGTTTCCAAATCTGTCAAATCCATTACTAAGCTGACTCCCCCAGTTAGTTTGAAGGAGGAAATTGAGATTGAGGATATAACCGATGAAAAATACGGTTATTTGAAAAAGAAAAATGTAACCAACGACCATCATATCTTCACCAGTGAAGGTTATGATGAGATTTATAAAATGAAAGGTAAAGTTAAGGCTGAACCTACAAAGGAGATTTCTAAACAAGAAAATTTCAAATCTAATAAAAAATCTTCTAAAAATAAATCTCAAGGTTCAACTTCCGCTTGTGCACATCAGTGCACCTGTTCGGCACAACCATTTTTTGTTCATCCTCAACGGTTTAAACCTCAATCTCCTGACAATGTTGAGAAACGATCTTGTTTCTATTGTAAGAAACAAGGTCATTTGATTAATATGTGCCCGTTGCTTGCTAAGAAGTATGGTCGAAGGGGAGATGCACGAACCTCTAATTCTCAAAGTTTTTCAAAAAAATCTATGAGAGGTTCTGCAGTTCCACCAACTACTTCTGAGAATAACAATATTGAGCCAACCAAATTTAAACATGATAAGCTCAATAATGTTAACAAGTAACCATCCAAACCTCAAAAGGTTTGGAAGATCAAAGAGTCATGTTCTGACTCTTCATCTGACAATGATTCATCAGGCAATGATTTTGATGTGCTAAAAGATAAAATTTAGACTGATGTAATCATTGTGGATGATGCTACTGGGTTACCCAAGTCTGTTAAGGCTTGGGTCTCCCTTAGTAATTGATCTTTTTATTTTTGATGTCGCAGCAATCTGAAGCAGTTCAAAATAGTAGATGGTATATCGACAGTGGTTGCTCGCGACATATGACAGGTGACTTATCTCTGTTATCTGAAGTCAAGGATTATAATGGGGGATACGCTGCTTTTGCCGGTGATAAAGGAGGAGTTATTACCGGACAGGGTACACTCACTAATGGGCAAGTGAGTTTTGAAAAGGTTAATTTTGTGGAGCAGCTTACTCACAACCTGCTCAGTGTATCACAAGTGTGCGACAAAGAGTACACTACAGCATTTACCAAAACTGAATGCTGCATCTTGAAACCAGGATTTGTAATTCCTGAGGAATGGGTGTTACTGAGGGCACCTAGGCAAAAAGACACGTATATTCTAGATATGAAAACCATTGAAACAACCCAACATAGGTGTCTACTTTCGAAAGCTCCTGAAAAAGAATCACTTTTATGGCACAGACGTATGGGTCATCTGCACTTCAGAAAGATGAATTATTTGGTGAAGCATGATCTTGTGCGTGGTGTTCCAAAGCAATCCTTTGGAATCAATGATCTTTGTGTTTCCTGTCAAAAAGGGAAACAACACAAGAAGTCCCATAAGTCAAAAGTGATCAATTCTGTTTCAAGTCCTTTGGAGCTATTGCATATGGATCTCTTTGGACCTGTTAGTAAGAAGAGTATGGGAGGTTCAAAATACTGCTTGGTAGTGACTGATGACTACTCCCGTTTTTCATGGGTGTACTTCTTAACTACTAAGGATGAAGTTCCTGAAATTCTCATTTATTTGTTTGACAAACTAGAGAACCTATGCAATTTGTCAATTAAGAAACTGCGATCAGATAATGGTACTGAGTTTAAGAATTCAACAATTGAGTTGTACTGTCTAAGAAAAGGCATTGATCATCAATTCAGCGCCGCACGAACTCCTCAACAGAATGGAGTTGCTGAACGTAAAAACAGGACACTCATTGAAGCTGCACGCACAATGTTGGCAGATTCTAAGCTGCCTATTTCTTTTTGGGCTGAAGCAGTAAATACTGCTTGTTACATTCTTAATCGGGTTTCTGTGGTTAAAAAACATAATAAAACGTCTTATGAATTGCTTAATAACCAGAAACCTTCGTTACAGTTTCTTGAACCATTTGGCTGTCCCTGCACCATTATGTACACGAAAGAAAGAGTAGCTAAATTTGGAGCAAAGTCCAGTGAAGGGTTATTTTTGGGTTTTTCAAATAATTCTCTAAACAAACATGTGTATAACTTGGCAACTAAGCGTATGGAAGAACACTATGAAGTCACGTGCTTTCGTTACTCTGATAATCCGGAAGGAAAGGGACCAGCTCATTTGTTTAATTATGAGGCAATTTTTGATTCCTTTAATCTGCCTAAAGAAGATGATGATGTTGATCAGGTGGTCACTTTACTTCATGGCCTTGATTTATCTTCTAATACTTCACAGCCATCTAGACCAAAGATTACAACTGCCTCTGCTACTCCACCTCTTTCTCAACCAAATGTTGATGTTCCTGAATCATCTACAAGAAACCAAGAAACATATACCGATGTTCCTGTGGTGTCTGATGATGAAGATGAACAACTTGAGAATTCAAGGGAGTTTGAATCGGCACAGGAAGCCGATTTCACAAACTTGGACTCTGTCATTGTGCCTGACGAGATTCCTAGTTCACGTATTAATAAGGACCATCCAGTAGAAAATATTATAGGTCCTTTGGATAAGGGGATTCAGACAAGAAGTCAAGTTGTTGCAGAGTCAAATCCTGCATCCCCTTCAGACTCTTCTGAGTCTGCTTCTCTTGCATGTCTTTCTGCTGAGGTTAAAACGTGTTTTTTATCTCAGGTGGAGCCAAAACGTACAGAAGAAGCTTTAAAAGATCCACACTGGGTTGAAGCAATGCAGGAGGAGCTGCAGCAATTCCAAAAGCTGCATGTGTGGGAATTAGTACCATTACCTAAGGGTGCATATCCAACTGGCACTCGATGGGTTTACCGAATCAAGAAAGATGATCGAGGAGTGGTTATTAGAAACAAAGCAAGGCTTGTAGTTCAAGGTTTTCATCAAGTAGAGGGTTTGGACTATGATGAGGTTTTCGCTCCTGTTGCAAGAGTGGAGTCAATTCGTATTTTCTTGGCCTTTGCATCCTTCAAAGAATTCATTGTTTATCACCTTGATGTAAAGAGTGCTTTTCTGTATGGACAAGTTGATACTGACGTTTATGTCAAGCAGCCTCCGGAATTTGAAGATCCATTGCATCCAGAATATGTCTGTAAACTTAATAAGGCATTATATGGTCTGCATCAGGCACCACGACTGTGGTATGAGAGGCTTGCAACTCATCTAGTTAAGAATGGTTTCGAAAGAGGTAGCATTGATAGTACGCTATTCACAAAAAGGGATGGAGAAGACTTATTGCTGGTACAAGTATATGTCGACGACATCATTTTTGGATCTACCAAAGACTCCATGTGTAAAGACTTCGAACATCTCATGAAGTCTGAATTTGAGATGAGTGCAATGGGGGAACTCACGTTCTTTTTGGGTGTTCAAGTTGAGTAGTCTGCCAAAGGAATTTACATTCATCAGTCCAAGTATGTCACTAATATGTTAACCAGGTATGACTTGCTTAATTGCAAGACTTATGGAACCCCCATTGAAATCAATCATAATCTTGGACCGGCCATCGATGATGAGGATTGTAAAGAAAAGGACTATCGCTCTATGATTGGTTCTCTCATGTATCTGACTGCATCTAGGCCGAACATTGTATTTGCTGTGTCCATCTGCTCTAGATATCAGGCTAGGCCGAAGGTTTCTCATATGAAAGCAGTAAAGCGATTTTTTGGGTACCTCAAACACAGGCCAACTCTTGGTCTATGGTACTCCAATGAAAAATCGTTTTAACTAACTGCTTATTCGGATTCTGATCATGGCGGCTGTAGCATAGATAAGAAGTCAACAACTGGTGGATGCCAGTTTCTTGGATCACGTTTGGTATCGTGGCAATGCAAGAAGCAGACGACGGTGGCTACTTCCACTGCAGAGGCTGAATACGTTGTTGCGGCTAGTTGCTGTTCCCAGGTTCTGTGGATTCAGCATCAATTGCGCGATTACTGGTTACTTCTTACTATGACTCCTTTACATATTGATAATACTGCTGCTATTTCAATTACACGCAATCCCGTACAGCACTCTAGAACTAAGCATATAGAACTTAGATTTCACTTTATACGGGATTGCTATGAGAAACACTTGATAGACCTCGTCCATATAGATACCCTTAAACAGAATGCTGACGTATTCACTAAGGCCTTTTCTCGTGCCCGATTTGATGAACTGGTCAACATGATTGGTTTGCGCTTCTTTCAGCTTAAGAAGTAATTCTTTGGACTTGGACTATTTAAAAAAAAATAATAAAAAAAAATAAAAAAAAATGACGCAATAGCCATTCTTTATACTCTTTAGTATTAAAGAAATGCACAATTGCAACATTTATAAAAAGACGTTTAGTTGTGTCTATAAACAACTAGGGAAATGGTAGTACATTAGGGTGCATGCACAAAAAATGAAAATTTTAAAGCTTTATCCTTGATGTATCAGTAGGTTTATCTAGCATACTTACCACAGCCTTCATAAACATTAGATTCATCATATGATATACTGGTAGGCATGTTACACTAGCCTTTGAGCAATTAAAAAGTCATTCTAATACATGTCTATTATCATGTGGTCAACATCCTGTGATGTATGATTAAGTGTCTTAATTCCTTAATATAGCTTGACATACTTCCATTTTAGCTTATAATATGAAATACTTTGGGGGTATATACTTCTTGTTTCCTCTGTTGTACGTAAGTACAGACCTGGTCTCAAGTTGTATATACTTAAAAGTTAAGCAAACGCAAGTCACAGAAATTGAAAAAGTCTTAAATCATAAGATACCTCACAAGGTCGCCAAAATGGTTAGACCAAGTCTGGTTTTGCTTACACCTGAATCAAGCTATGTCGCTTTGTTGTACGTCTGTACAGACCTGTCACCGCTGACTTGATTCTTAAAAATGACTTTCCTCTATTTTATCTATTTTGGAAGATATGCTCTTGTCTACATTATAGGGGTATGTCTATGGTGGGGACCACAGATCATTATTCATAATAACAATAAAAGTTTTGCTCATAGCCGTAGATGTAACATGTTTAGGTGGTCAAACAATACCAGTAATCATCTTGAAATGATATTTATCAAAGGTGTTTTAAATATGCTAAGTAAATTTCAAGAGGTTAAATATACTGATAATCGAGATAACACTTACAATTTTCTAATAACTGCATGTTAGTCTAATATGATCCCTTAGCAGACAAAATAACTACGTCACCAAAAAGAAAATTAATTTAAGTTTTATTTTAGGTTAAGTAATTCCGTTATTTTTTTTTGTCTTAAATTTGTATATTTATTTCTAACAAGTCCAACTAGTTACTCTTCCATCGGGTTACAAAACTTAAATTAAAAATCAAGTTCTCTGGGCACTGCGACACAAGTTCTGTTTTGCGACATAACTTATGTCGCCTTCTATGTCGCCATTTTATGTCGCTAGGTGGGGCAGAGGTATAAATACCTCACTCCAGTCGCTTTCTCTGTTTACACTTTAAGCGACACAAAATCAAAAACCTGTGACACAAAATTCATTCCTGCGACACAAAACCTGCGGTGTTCTTCGTTTCTTGATTTCTATCGTCCGGTGTTTGTTTACGCAATCCACCTTGTGTTTCTTGTTCACTACCTTCCACTCGATCGATAGGTACTAGTTTCACCCTATATTACTGCTTATTTTCACTTAAATCGTTAATATTCATTACGGGTTTTTGGGGTCACGGTTTTTGGCTTAATGTGACACGAAAATCACACTCTTATTTGTTAATATACCTGTTTTCGTGCTTCTGGTATGTTGGCGTACCCTAGGGTATGTCTTGTTTTCGAAAACCCCAAATTAGAGGTTAGGGTTTTATGGGTTGGGGCTTGCAGTTCGTCATTGCGACGTAACCTGCGACATAACTTTTTATGTTGCAGGTTTTCTAAATTTTAATTTATGTCGCTTCCACTTGCGACACAAATTTTATGTCGCTAAATGTCAACTTGCGCCATAACTTTTATGTCGCTAAATGCCTTCTTGCGCCATAACTTTTATGTCGCCAAATGTCATTGTGACATATCTTATGTTGCTTAACTTAGTTTAGCCTAATCCTCACTTTTGTCCAATTATGGTATAGCCATGGCAGGTGATTTCGTTCAGGACCACAGTGTTATACACTACTGTATTCACTGCTTCTGCCCAAAGACTATCATGTCTTGCACTTCCGCGACTTCGAGGGTTCTCTTCCGGTCGTGGAAGCTTACGTGCGTTCAGGTGTCGTGATAGCATTCTTGCTTGATCGATTACCTTCTGTTTTTGGTGGTCTGGTGTGATCCCCTCATTATCCTGGATCTTAGCTTGACCTTGTCTTGAATCTTGGCTTTTTGTCTTGAATCTTGGCTTTTTGTCCTAGATCTTAGCCTGGCCTTGTCTTGAATCTTGGCTTTCTATGTATTAATAGTATCCGAGGATACTATTTAGGTTTAGGGTTTAGAAATGTGATAATTTGTAATCATAACTATGTATTCTTCTTAATTATCAATAAAACCCTAATTTTGTGCAAATTTGATTTCTTTGTGTATTATTTATGTGAATGTGCACACTGTTATGCGACGCATCTTTTATGTCGCATCATCTTTGTGACACAAATGTTTTATGTCGCTTGCTTGATGCGACATAACTCTTTATGTCGCCTAAATTCGATTAAATTCGACTTAATCGCTAAATGCGACATAACTCCGTCCGTCGCATTATTCTTTAGCGACACAATTCCTTATGTCGTTTCCTTTATGAATAATCAATTTTGTTTTATTAGCGACACATTCTGATTATGTCGCAGACTTTCTGCGCCACAATTCTCTGTGTCGCATACGATAACAAATTGATTTGTGTGTTTCGATTAAATCTGCTAACGCTAACTGTTTGCGAGTTTTATTTTTATTCTTTACACAGAAATCGCAGATGGTGATATTCTATGGGAGCCACGTCACAACATTGTGGCATTCTTGGATGATTCAAAGGATACGGCTGCACCATATAGGCCAATGGTGGCATTCCTACGCTGTTCTCGCATTTATACTGCTATCACTGCAACAACCACTATCTACAAGGATCAGGTGGCTCATTTTTGGGAAAACGCAGTGATCAACTCCGAGCTGCCATTCACCAGGATTAATTATACTGTTGGTGATCGTCAACTCATTATTTCCGAGCAGGTTATTCGGGAATTCTTTCACTTCGGAGATACTACGGAGATGCCTACTCTTTTTGGCAATGAGTTTATTGCCGGGGCTATGACACGCCTCGGCTATCCAGGCGTACCCAACGACCAATATCGCAAGGCGAATCTGCCTAAGGTCTGGCGATACTTAATGCATGTTCTTATTGTTTGCCTTTCTCCTCGTAAGGCAGGATTTGACGGCATCAGTCATTCTACGGCTTCTACCATGTTGGCTTTGATCTACAATAAGCCCTTTAACTTTTCTGGTTATATCTTTCGGGCTATGGTGGATAATCTTAACGCCGGGGATAAGCGTTGGAATTTATATCCACGTTTCAATCAGCTGTTTCTTGACAGTCAGCTTCCCGGCCTTCCACAGAATGCTCGCGAACGTTTACGTCCTACTCCCATGAACGTCCGAATCTGGACAGTTTGTGCGGCTGGTGCAAACGCGAATAACAACTTTCCGTTGTTTGGGCACGTCATCAATGAAGCTTATGTTGCGCCGCCCGATGATGGTTTTATGGATGTTTTGCCTGCACCTGGGCAGGGAATTCAGGAGGAGGAATTACACCTCCATGATGCTCAAATACAGGTCGATGATCTGTTACAGGAAATTGAGGATTTCCAGACTGGAGCACAGGCTGATCAGCCTAATCCTGAAGTTCCAGTTACTGAAGACTCAGATGGAGGCTCTACTCCTGAGACTTCTCCAAGGGATATCCCCTCCGGAGATGCGTTGAGAAATATTCAACGCTTTGATCCTCGTCGGTACAAAAGAATACAACGTCGTATTCGTGCTGGTTCGAGTTATGTTCTCCCTGATCTGGGCAAACGACCAAGAAGTACCGATCTTGATGATGAAGACTGGGTTCCACCTCAGTCTATTCGTCGTACTTCTACGTCGTCTTCAAGGCCACGGGTTGATATTCCCCATGTTGAGGTTCCCATTCAACCTTTGCCTTCGGTTGTTGAGGAACTATTGAAAAGAATGGATCAGATGCAGCAGACTATGGATAATCAAGCTAAATTGCTTCAGTCTCAGGCATCGGTGTTGGAAGTTCAGGCTGCTCAGATTAAAGTGGTAGAAGAACAAGCAGCTTTGGTTCCTACTTTGAATACTAGGGTGTTAGAACTAGAATCCCTAGCTGTCGTTCCGGGGGAGTCAGGCCTGCGTGCCATAGAAACAACATCTAGGGCATCAGCCGGAACGCAGACAGAAAATGTAGATGAAAATGTAAATCTTTCTGATAATAATGAATCTCTTCGTTTGGATTATTTCTCTGTTGATGACATTCCAGGTCAACCAAGACCGTTAGCTGTAGATTTTTCAAATGCTAATCTATCTTTTATTCAGCAAATGGTCAATGAGGTAAATCAGGAATCTGAACCTGAATTCGAAACAAATAATGATGTTGAGATTGAAGAAGAGGAGATGAGTCCTGATGAATTCTATGACGATGCTCCTACAATCGAGACTGACTCTTCGGAAGATGAAGCAAAGCCAGCTGGAACTTCGCAAACTGTTCCAGAAACTACATCGGCTTCTGATACTGCATCTACTTCGACCTCTGAGCGGCCTGTGATAAGTTTTATTCCTGATGTATCTGTTCCCGTTACTTGCAAGACATATAAGGTTAGTGGGAATTTTACAGGAATTATTAAAAGCTGGAAAACCTACAAAGGTATTTTCATGATTAAAAGAAGCGATGGCATTCAGTATTTTAAAAGATCATTTAAGAAGCTGAGTACACTGCCAAACGAAGAAATAAATCGTCTAGCTCAACTAGAATTGATAAATCCAACTAGGGATTCAAGAGCTGATTTTGTACAGACGGTTTTGCATCGTGAAGTGAAGAGCAAAAGATATAATTTTATCAAACCGACGCTTGGTAAGAGATTCATATTCAAAAAGAAACTTGATCCAGTTACAAGGCAGCCAATTTGCAAAATGCGTTATCCACCAGCTGATTGTTTAACTGAGATACCATTGGAGACAGTTCCTTTTAACTTTCTAAGAAGATTTCATTATTGGGAACTCGATCCTCATACAGGCGAAGCTGTGTTCGTTTTTGTTCCAGAATCTGAGCATCCAGAAAGAACTTCGCTTTATGGTTTGAAGAAAGCTCAATTTAAAGTTTTTGATCCTATGAGCTTGATCAATTTGTCACAGAAAGACTTGAGGAAGTTGTTTGATAATCCAATTCGCTTCAACGTAAGAAATGTTGTGAATTCGATTCTAGCTAGACAATTCCAGAAAGTGGTGACTGTGTGTGTTACGCATGGGATTCATGCCGGAGGCAGGTTTCCTACAGGCTGGGCTTGATTGAAGAAACTTTGAAGACCAAGCTGAAGACACGGGGGAGTTTGTTGGTGCATCTTAGTGTATCTGTCAGTTGGTCTAAGTCTGTAATGCGTCTGATATGTAATTACGTTAGTTGATAACATTTATCTTAATTACATTTTGTGTTTTGGCGACACAAGGTCTTTGTGTCGCAATAGTCAACCTGGCTGCACATCTTGTGTCGCATGAGTCGGCTTGGCGACACAGCTTGTGTCGCAAAGGTCAGATTAGGTTTAGTATAAATAGACTTGTACGGCTCATGGTTTAAGGTTGACGAATTTGTGATCAGTGAGAGCATATTGTAATCATTCTAGTTAATATAAGCTGATCGGTTTTGTGTTTATCAATCATATACTTTGTGTTTGATTAGTGTTTATTCGTTTAACATTTTGTTATCAATCGTGGGATTCCGCACTACGGTTGATTGTTAGGGATTCGATTAGGTCCGTTACAGGAGTCCTACAATATTATGTCAAAACAGGACAAACTTCCTATAATGACAGAAGACGGTGATAGAAAACGCATTGGGAAAAATGGCTGAAGCAAGTAATAAAAGAAATGAAGAAGACGATGCCAGAATGCGTAATCACGAAGCCTCGATCAAACAAATTGAGAGCTCAGTTCATCAGATTGCTAAAGCATTGCAGGAGAGATTTCCAGGAACATTGCCAGGATTTACTGAAACAAATCCAAAGGAACAAGCTAATGCAGTAATTACCAGAAGTGGTAAGAATGTTGACTCTCCTATTATAGCTAATAAAATTGTTGAAACTAAGCAGGTTGAAAAGGAAACAATTGATGAAGACATACAAGCAAACAAAAAAGAGAATGGAGAAAATAAAGTTAAAGAAGTCATCAAAGACTATACACCCCCACCTCCATGTCCAGCTGCTCTTAGGAAAGACAAAGTAAATGAACAATACCACTAATTTCTGGAAAACCTGAAACAACTTCATATTAATATTCCTTTTGTTGAAGCTATAGCTTAGATGCCAAAATACGCAAAGTATCTTAAGGAGCTGCTGACAAACAAAAATAAACTGGATAATGTGACGAAGGTGACAATGAATGCAAGATGCTCAGCAATAATGCAGAATAAATTACCTCCGAAAGTCAAAGATCCAGGGAGTATTACTATACCTTGCAAAATTGGTGAAATGACTATTGAAAATGCATTGGCAGATTTAGGAGCTAGTATTTCATTAATGCCATATACACTTTTTATGCGATTAGGATTAGGAGAACCGAAACCTATTCGTATGTGTATCGAATTAGCTGACCGATCTGTTCAATATCTTAGGGGAATAATTGAAAATGTTTTGATTAAAGTTGATAAATTTGTTTTTCCATGTGATTTTGTAATTTTAGATATGGTAGAAGACCCTAAAGTCCCTATTATATTAGGAAGACCATTTTTAGCAACAACTCATGCCATAATAGACATTTTTGATAGAAAGATTACCATGAGATTAGGAAATGATAAAATTGTTTTTGATGTTAATAAATCTATGAAATTTCCTGATTATGTTGATGATTCTTGTTATTATTTGAATGCTTATGAGTATCTAGATAACCCTTCTTTTCAAGATTTTATAGAAAAAGATCAAACAGATACTGGAATTCTTACAGAATGGACTGAAGAATTTGACACTGAGAAAGATTTTGCAGAATTTGACAAACTATTAGAAGAAGATAAAGATTCAGAAGTGACTGTTGTTCTTCAATAACATTTTAAAACTGAATCATCACAACCAGTTGCTAAAATTCTCAACCAAGAATTATTACCAAATTCTATCGACAAGATTCCGTATATGAAGGAAGAGATCTTAGAGTTCAAAACATCTATTGAAGAACCACCACAATTGGAACTTAAAGAGCTACCAGCGCATCTAGAATATGCTTATCTACAAGGTACATCAGATTTAACAGTTATCATATCTTCTAAACTATCAACTGCAGAAAAAGATCGCTTAGTGCAGGTTCTTAAACAACATAAAAAGGCAATAGCATGGAAGATCACGGATATCAAGGGAATCAGCCCTACTTACTGCACTCATAAAATCTTAATGGAAACGGATTTTAAACCAGTTGTTCAACCATTAAGAAGATTGAATCCAAATGTGAAAGACGTCGTCAGGAAAGAAATCATTAAATTATTGGATTCAGGATTAATCTATCCTATTTCAGACAGTCCATGGGTAAGTCCAATACATGTCGTACCAAAGAAAGGTGGAATGACAGTGGTACCTAATGAGAAGAACGAATTAATATCCACAAGGACGGTAACAGGGTGGAGAGTTTGTATTGATTATCAGAAATTGAATGATGCTACCAGAAAAGATCATTTTCCATTACCATTTATTGATCAAATGATAGAAAGATTAGCAGGAAAAGAATTCTATTGTTTTCTGGATGGATTTTTAGGATATTTTCAAATATCCATTGTAGCTGAAGATCAAGATAAGACAACATTCACTTGTCCGTTTGGTACTTTTGCTTATAGAAGAATGCCGTTTGGTTTGTGTAATGCACCAGCTACATTTCAACGTTGCATGATCGCGATATTTCATGATATGGTGGAAGATTTCATGGAAACATTTATGGATGATTTCTCGGTATTTGGGGATTCATTTGATGCTTGTTTAGAAAATTTAAAAAGGATGTTGCAAAGATGTGAATGTGCTAATCTAGTTCTTAATTGGGAAAAATGTCATTTTATGGTTCGAGAAGGGATTGTTTTAGGACATAAAATATCAAAGATAGGAATTGAGGTGGATAAAGAAAAGATTGAGGTTATTTCAAAATTACCTTATCCTACTAATGTAAAGGGAATAAGGAGTTTCCTAGGCCATGCCGTATTTTATAGAAGATTTATAAAAGATTTTTCAAAGATTGCGATACCATTGAATCATTTGCTGGAAAAAGATGCAAAGTTCGAGTTTACAGATGAATGCAAACAGTCGTTTGATGCCTTAAAGGAAAAGTTGATATCTGCTCTGGTAATGATTAGTCCAGACTGGAATTTACCTTTTGAATTAATGTGTGATGCTAGTGATTATGCAGTAGGAGCTGTTTTGGGACAGAAAATTGATAACAAGTTTAAGCCAATCTATTATGCCAGTAAGACATTAACAGATGCTCAGGAAAATTATACAACTACGGAAAAGGAGCTTTTGGCAGTAGTTTTTGCATTCGATAAGTTTCGTTCTTATCTTGTTTTAACTAAAACTGTGGTTTATACTGACCATTCTGCATTGAAGTATTTGTTTAATAAGCAGGATACGCGCCCTCGTTTATTGCGATGGATTCTTTTATTGCAGGAATTCGATATTGAAATTAAAGACAAGAAAGGAGATGAAAATGTTGCAGCTGATCATTTGTCAAGGTTGGAAAATCCGGAATTAGAAATATTAGATGAAGAGGAAATTCAAGATACATTTCCTGATGAGAAGTTGATGACTGCACAAGAAATAATGAATATACCTTGGTTTGCAAATTATGCAAATTATTTGGTTACTAAGATTTTACCAAGGATGGATTACCAAAAGAAAAAGAAATTCTTTTCTGATTTAAAGTATTATTTTTGGGAAGACCCATTTCTTTTCAGGTATTGTGCAGATGGTATAATTAGACGCTGTATACATGGTGAAGAAGCTCAGCAAATTATAAAGCATTGTCATGAAGGACCAGTTGGAGGTCATAATGGACCAAGTTACACGGCAAGAAAAATATTTGATGCAGAATTTTATTGGCCGACGATTTTTAAAGATACGTATGCTTTTGTTAGGAATTGTGATTCATGTCAGAGAGCTGGAAATATTTCTAAAAAATATGAGATGCCACAGACTAATATACAGGTTTGTGAGATATTTGATATCTGGGGTATTGATTTCATGGGACCGTTTCCTACAAGTCACGGTAATAAGTATATATTAGTTGCTGTGGATTATGTTTTCATGTGGGCAGAAGCAAAGGCATTACCTACAAATGATGCGAGAGTTGTGGTAAAATTTCATAAACAATTATTTGCAAGATTTGAAACTCCTAAAGCCTTAATTAGTGATAGAGGTACTCATTTTTGTAATACTCAATTGGAAAAAGTATTAAAGAGATATGTAGTTAGTCACTGGATTGCTACACCTTATCATCCACAAACAAGTGGACAGGTTGAAAATACAAATCGAGCGATAAAACGGATCTTGGAACGTTCTGTTGGATCAAACAGAAAAGAGTGGTCAGCGAAATTAGATGATGCACTTTGGGCATATAGGACCGCATTTAAAACACCTACATGTTGTACTCCTTATAGGTCAATTTATGGGAAAGCTTGTCATTTACCAGTGGAAATAGAACACAAAGCATATTGGGCACTTCGGGAATGCAACATGGATACCGATGAGGTTGGTAGGCATCGCTTTTTACAGTTACATGAGTTAGATGAGCTTTGTTGGAATGCTTATGAAAATTCAAGGCTTTATAAAGAAAGGACGAAGAAATGGCATGATGCGCGACTTCGGGGAAATAAAGACTTTGTTGCTGGAGAACGTGTGCTTTTATATAATTCTCGTATTCGTTTATTTCCAGGTAAGTTAAGATCAAGATGGAGCGGACCATATGTGATTCACCAAGTTCATGCTAATGGAAGTGTGGATTTAATAGCATTCGATAGAAATATTTTTAAGGTCAATGGACATCGTTTAAAGAAATATTATGAAGGAACTGTGGAGCATTTTTCAGATATATCTTTGGAAGTATAGGTTACAGGATTTGATCGAACTTACCGACATTTAAACAAAAGTGCTTCTCAGGAGACAACCTGTGTTTATTTTTATATATGTTATGATTTTTATTTTCAGGAATGGACTTTGTGGGTGTGTTCACTGGAAACCCTCACGAGACTATAACTCGTCCACTCGGGATACCGAGGGGTTTAAAGGCTTATTGCATATGCTAAATGCAATCGTGATTAACTACGAAAGTGTGGATGTTGTATATTATTTTTCAAGAGATCAAGAAATCAACCAATCAGAAATTTTCTTAGCCAATGATGAATTTTTGAAAAATTCAGTCAGGGGAGTTTTTCTGTTCTATTTTTCTTTTCCTTACTCACTTTTGTTTATCATTTTTATACAATGAGGGCATTGTATAATTTAAGTGTGGGGATAGGGTTCGTAAGAAAAAGAATTTCTTTAATTAATTTAAGTTTCTCTTGTTCTTAATTTTTAATAAAATTTAAAATTTAAAGTGTATAATTGAGTATTTATTAATTAGAATACTTTGTTAAAAGATTTGTTTTGTATTTAAAGGTTTAGACTTTAATATGGATTAACTGTTTTGTATATATAATGTAAGCTATTTAATAAATAAGTGATATATAGTTACATGATATGATGTATTAATAGGCAATCTATATGGAGACTTCTGAATTTTAAGAAATTAATTTAAATAACTTGTTTATTATTTTATGTACATAGTATGATGTATGACATAAAAGTCTTAATTCTTAGATTTATCATGCGATGATTTTATATATCTTCATATTTATATAAAAACATTTGGGAGTCTACTAATTGTTTCCTCTGTTGTATGTAAGTACAGACCTGGTTTCTAATTAGTATTCTTAAATAAAGTAGAAGAAAGAGAAAATTCTTTCAAAAGAAAAAAAATATATAAATAAATAAAAATCAAACTATGTTGCTTTGTTGTACGGCTGTACAGACCTGTCACCGCTAGTTTGATTTAAAATTTTAATTTACCTGAATCAAGTTATGTTGCTTTGTTGCATGTAAATGCAGACCTGTCACCAATGTCTTGATTCTTAAAAATGGATTTTATATACTTATTTGGAATATAAAAGTAAATTGCATGATTAAGTCTAATAGTATATCATATATGGAAATCATAAGTAATATACATTCTAATAATAAAGATGTATTCAGAAGTATAAATATAGATTGTTTAAAATGGATAAATATATTAGTAATCATTCATGAGCTATATATTGCACGAATGATAATAATTTTTATTAATACATTATAGTTATCCATGTTAATTAAATTATTAAAATTTTTAAGTTATAAAACAGGTTTTTAATTTCGGTATTCTGATTTTTGAATATTAAGTTGATGCTTATTTTTGAATCTTATTCAGTATACTACTTGAGGACAAGCAGAACTTAAGTGTGGGGATATTTGATAAGCATCAAATAGATACTATATTTTATAGTAATTTATCCCTATATTTGTATACATTTTATGCATTTATATGATTTTAGATACTTATTTTGTTAATATTTGCAGAAATGTATTTTAATTGAAGATTAGAGAGAAAGAACGAAAATAAGACCGAAACTGAAGAAATTAAAGCAATTGAAGAAAAGAATATATAAACCTTAAAGAATTGAAGACTAAAATGATAATATTAAAGATTTAGGCCAAGAAAACAAGTGAATCCGTTTAAAGAAGAAAAAGAAGCCCAATTTAAAGCCCAAGCTGATTTTGGAATATTCTGGAAATTAAGTCCAACCGGCGGTTGGATTGCCCAACTGGCGGTTGGGGCTAAGAGTTCAAGGCGGTGAATAATACGAAGAGTTGGAGTAATACTCAAATAACTCCAACCGGCGGTTGGAGGTCCCAACCGGCGGTTGGAGGGTCGGCCAGAATTAGTATAAATAGGGGCTTAGTTTTGATTAAACGATATACGATTCTTAGAATTAAAAGTCGAATATTAAGGTTTAAGGTCGACTTTAGGTGCGAATTTGGAGGCTAAGGAGCTAGGGTTTGAAGGTTTTCAACCTTAGGAAGAGCTAGTTCGTCAATTGGTTCGGTTTCTTTATCCTTGTAGCTTCACTAACCTTTTCGGTTACTATGGATATTGTTTATTTGAATTAATTGCTTATTAGATTTTCATTATGAATGTTTAAATGTATGTTTATTATGTATATTATATGAATTATATGTTTATGTTGGAACTATATTATTGAATATTGTTATGCAAGAATTATGTGTTATATTATATTAATAATCATAATTAACTGATTTTTAGATAAACTCACTAACCTTTTGGGTTTCTAAATTAAGTGATTATGTTTTATTAGATGTTAAGTAGCATTATGATTCAACCGACCCTGGAATTGCATCAATAATATGTTGATAGATCTTAATAAATAGTGATACTTTACATAACCTTTGGCTGTATTGCTATATGAGAATTGTCATAACCTTTGAGGTTTTCTACATTAGTAAATCACAATAATAATAGCCAACACACAAATAGACATAAGTTGATATAATAAGTATAATAAATAATAGTTTAAATAGTCATAATCTTCCATCCAATTTAGTATTCTTAAGTTGTTCCTTTAAACTTATCTATTAAAGAATTGGTATCAGTTATATATATGTTCGATCGGAACTAAAACGTCACCCCTATCTTATATATTATTGTATATTATTGTTTATAATTGTGAATTTGTATATTAATTGTAATAATTGTAATTAGTATAAATAAATAGTTAGTTATAGATTAAATCACGTTCCCTGTGTTCGAATATGGACTTACTAATAAAACTATATTCTATGATCAGGATAACACTTGCCTGAATTGTGTGATAGTATTATTTAGTATTTCCTTGATTAAAACTTGTGATTATAATTGCCTATACTTAGCACACATCAAGAATCGTTTGGTTACAAATAATTAACAAGTTACTTGTTTTTACACGTTTAGACTTACGAACTCATGTTATAAGTTAAATATGTGTAATAATTTAACACTTTAAGTTATCTCATATCGAAAGTCTTCCGATTCATAGCGTAGTCGAGCAGCGTGTCCCGATAATTATCGGCGGTATGATAACTCAAATTGTTATTCTTAGCTAACGGACTTTATATATAATTTACAGAATATAATTGAAAAGTTAACTATTTTTTCTTAATTGTTCAATTAAGTTTCAGTGAATTACGTTATTAGTTGATAGTATACTTAGACGTTTGATGATCTTTTTGATCATAATACGTTAAAGTGTAAATTATCTAATGTTCGTTAACTTAATCTTTTTGCTATTTATGTAATTTTGAATTACAGATATGGCTAACAGATCTTTTGAGAAGGGTCACAACATATTGGTGAACTTAGATGTCAACGAGCGTGGTGCTGAGCGCTTTGAGCAGATTTTGACATACTTAGCACGTTCGAGAATTCGATTTGCTATTACCAAGTCACCTCCACTGAACAGAGATCTTCTTACACAATTTTGGAGAAACATTGTTTATGACGCTGCTGCAAATCCTCCTACTATCCGTACGACGGTCAATCAGCATGCGATTTCATTTACAGCTGCTGATATTCGACAGATCTTGCAGTTGGGAACTGTAGAGCAAGAGACCAGTCTTTCTGCTTATTCTGCTGATTTTATTGAAGGAGCTCTAGGTTGTACTGGATATTCTGGACCACGAAGAGGATGTCAGTTCGTCAAGGCCTTTGTTCTTGGCCAGTGGAGATTTCTATTTACAGTGATTGTTTCTATTTTTGGAAACAAGAAGTCAGGTTTAGATGAGCTCAGTCCAGAGCTTATGTCTGCGGTACTGTCACTAGTTTATAATAAACCATACAGTTTTTCTTCTTATATCTTCAATTCTTTTATCGGACAGATTACAGGAGCTGCACGGACGCAGTTTATTCTTTATCCCAGATTTTGCATGCTTCTGATTCGCAATCAAGTTCCGAATTTACCTGCTTATGTAGCTGATTTTCAAGTTGATACCATAGGATTGAGAGGTTACAACGCTTGTTTTCTGTTATCTAAGCGTAAAGATGAGATCAAACCTGAGGTAGCTGATCTCTTTGGGCATCTTCTTGATGCTGATTATGTTGCTCCACCAAACAATGGATGGATGGATGCCGGAGCTCAAGCTCACCAGCAACAGCAAGCTCAACCACAACTTCACCCAGCAGCAGAGCCACAGGAGCTGATTGAAGATGTTTTGCATCAGGCTGAACAGCCAGGACAACAGGTTTTGCCTGAGCTAGCTGCTGAGGTTCTACATGAGGTCTTAGTACAGAACGATGATGCTCATGATCCAGTTTTGATTGAGATTGAACAGTTTAAGGTATATTATATAATATTTATTTATAATCTGTTCATATTTCATTATATTTCTTATCATTATGGGTATTTCATTATGAATAGGATCCTGAAGCTGTTAACCCAGAGGTTACAATACCTGAGGGGGAACATAGTCATGGAGGTAGATCAGAGGTTTTACCTACTACGGTATTATATCCGATTAATCTTCAATGTATATTAAGCTTGTATGATAGATCTCTACGCTAATCATAAATGTTTAATACATTTAATATTAGGATTCTGTTAGATCATCTGGAGGTCGTGATGGTGAGACGGCTTCAGATGGTGATTCTGAGAATACACCTTCTCCTCCTCTGTTCATTTCTGAAAAGAAGAGGAAGGGCAAGAGTATTCTGGAGGAAGGTCCTGATGAGACTGATACTCCGTTGATAAAACGTCCGAGGACGTTGACTATCGGAGAAGGTTAGTATTAATTATGGAGTTAAATAATCTTAACTTGTTGTTTATCAGGAGTTAAACTGAGACAGTTCACTCTGTATACAGTTGCTCAAGATACACCACAGGTAGAGAAGGATACACCAGTGGTTTCTGAACCGATATCTTTACCACTTCAGGTATGAGATATAAGTTTTATAACTACAAGTGTTATGCAATTAATTAGAGTTTGAGACAAGGGTAATTTGTATCAATTACTGATTTTAATTTAACTTCAGCATGAGATTGCTGATCTAGTTCGTGCGGCTACCTTTCCGATGACCAAAGGAACTAGATTTGCGGAGGGCTTGCTTACGCATGCCTTGTCTCAACCGCATACACCACTGACACGTGAATGGCATGTTGAGTCTCTCACACCGCCTGGACCTACAACGATCTCTATTACTCCATCGACTGATGCAGCAAGGATTACGTCCTTAGAGTCGAGAGTAAAGGATTTAGAGAAGGTTGTTTCTCAGATTCCGGAGCTGGTGGCAAATAATCTTCTTCTTGCACAGTAGGTGTCTCAACAGAGTCAAACATACAATCTACTGCTGAAGACTCATACCACATTACTTGATGATTTTACTACCCAGGGACTGAAGCTTGATTCACTAGAACATCTAACGTTAAGAGTGAATTCAGGACAGTCTGCTCAGGGGGAGATATTGGCATACTTAGAGTCTTGTAAGGAAGATGAGCTAAGGAAGAAGAGAGATTCAGACAAAGACGATGATCCCAATGCACCAGAAGGTGGTGAGCAGACTGGTTCTTCAAAGACTGGTGAGCAAGCTACAATTCAGGGGGAGTCTGGTGGTGATGCAAGTGGTGCTGGAGCTTGTATAAGTGCTGATAAGACTGCACCGGTTCATACAGAAGCTGGTAAAATAGCTTAGTATTAGCATAGTGTAGTAATTATTGGGGTTAATTTGTACTGAATAATTGTAACTTAATATTTTGGTAATATATTCGGATTGAGATTGTAATTATAAGTTAAATATATTAGAAATTACTTAAGTTATTTGATTTTGAAAAGTTAAATAAATTTGTGATCGAAAGTCTTCCGACTCATTGAGTAGTCGTGCGGCGTGTTCTGATTTATTTCAGCGGTGAAAATTTTATTTTAACTTAGACATTTTAGACTTGAGGGTTTATATAAACTAACAAGTTATAAATGTGATAGTTTTAACTAGACAAATGATATATAAGTTAAAGAAATAATTGAAAGTTAAGTTGTTGCGATATAACAGTTCAATTAAGTCTTGGAAATTATGTAAGGTAATTAATAGTGAATTTAAATGCTTGGTGATTATTCACAATGCATTAGAATTTAAAGTTAATTAATATTTGTTAAGTGTTTATAAGACTTAAGAATTCTTTGATTGATTCAAGGTAATTAATAAAAGAATTATAAGCTATATAGATTGGTTATACTAATACAATTGAAATAAATAATGAAATCTTTAGATTGATTCAGAGAAATCAATAAAAGAATTTATATTATTAATTTGATTCGTGTAGGTATGGAAATGCTAGAATTAAGTGACTCTGGAAGTGATATACTTGATGAAATTGATGAAGAAATTGATTTTGATCTTGAAGAAGGAGAATTTTTACTACCTGAAGATTGGACTGCTGTACCTAAGAATGTACAAGACATTGGTGTAGATCCAGATGCAAATATTGATGAACACCATGTGAGTCCATCTAGGACAGAGGTTATTATTGAAAATGATCAAGGTCCAATAGTGGTCGATGTAGATGAAGAAATCGATGACTCAACCGATTCTGAAAATGATGAAACCTTGATTCCTACTAAGAATCCAGCAGTTTTTCTTAGAAAACTTCCAAAACAGAAAAAGAAGGTTGGAGTTTCTGAAGTTGATATAACTGGGAAACGGGAACCTAGAAGAGGGATTGTTGGATGGTACTTTGACTCTGAGCTGAAGCTTTTTGCTATCAAAAGGTTTGATGGAGTTCAATATTTTGAGAGAAAGCTTACAGTGTTCAATTCTCTACCAAAATTTGAAATTAGAGACTTGGCTAGATATCTCTAAAGAACCCAAGTGATGATTTTGTTGGTAGATATGTAGAACATGTAATCAAGACTGAGGTTCGAACATGAAAATTTAAAAAGATTAAGCCAAGGAAAGGAAAAACAATCAAATTGAAGGAACGAAGTCAAAGGACGGGAAGAAGAAGGAGAAAGAAAGTTTATCCAGCTGTTAAATGTGTGCAGCAAGTTCCACTGAAGACAATGCCACAAGATATTCTGGGAAATATGAAGAGTTGGCATGTGGACTCAAAGACTGGAGAAGCTGTCATGGTTGAATCTGATGATGAGGTTGAAGGTGGTGAGAGAGAAATCTTCAGAGTTTATGACCATCGACACCTAATGAACATGTCGAAGAAAGATTTGATAAAGTTGAATGAAAATAGAAGCTTGACGACAGTAGCATGGGGTGATTTAGCACGTGATTATCAAATGATGGTTAAGACTTGTATCAAATTGAAGATTTATGCTGGAAGTAAGATTTACAAGTAAAGATCAAAGACAACTTGAAGACATTGTAGCATAGACGCTAGAGCTATTGTCAAGGGGGAGTCTGTTGGAACATGTATGTGTGACAACAGATATAGCTTGTAATAGTACTAGTGATTATTGTAATCAAATTTGTACAATTGATTTGGATTTGTAAATGATATTAGTTTGGTATTGATATTCGTTAAATATATTAGTATGTTAAAGTATTAGAAGAATATCGATTACGAAACTACAAACTAATCCTGCGAGATGAGATCTAGGCTCGCAAGAGTGACTGCGAATCGAGTCGAACTGGGCTTGGTCGTGGGTTGCGAGCTGAGTCGACTAGCAGAGCCCATCGGCCTGCGAGCCGAGATTGGCTGAAACATATAAATACTTAAATAGGTCAAATCGGTTTAGAACTTTTGCAATTTGGTTTTCCAGAGAACTTTAAACGATTCTAAGCATTCTTAAGGTTAGGTATTGATCGATTCATATTAATTAATCGATACAAAACCTTTTTGATTAATCAATTCACTATTATCTTGCGAAATAATTCGTTCACAATCCGTGAACCAAGTATTGAGGGATTCCGCACCTTAATACCTAAAGATAACCTCGTTATCGATTCTAATACATACGGACTTACAAGAGAAAACAACTCATGCAATCTATAGTGATATTTTGATACTTGCGTTCACATGTAAAACAAAATAAGCATGTATTCCCACCCCTGGGTTAAAAACAGTAAAATGGGGGCTATGAGACTCACCTGAGCCTAATGAGATGCTAACAAGCACAAATGATGGTATTCGAGAGAATGATGTCGTTTCCAACGACTGAAACGTGCAGGGCGTATTAAACGCGCAAGGTTTAATTGATTAGATGTCTCAACAGATCATCTATGATAGTTGTTCATTCAACTAGTTATGTCCAAAATGTCTGATTGTTTTGAAAACATGTACGATCCGTTGGTGAGTTTTTGTAATAATAATTTCAAAGTGTAGTTATTATTATGTTGTTACGTGATACTTATAAAGTATGTTTCAAGTGTTTAAAAGTCGTATCGTATAAGTATTAGAGGTTACATGAGGTTCGACATAGGGCTTGTGTCACAGTTAGTTATAACTGCTAGTTATAGTTGTGACACAGAGGTTGCGGTGCTCGTTATTACTGCTAATTATAATCTCGTTATTATTGCTAGTTATAATCTCGTTATTACTGCTAGTTATAATCTCGTTATTATTGCTAGTTATAATCTCGTTATTACTGCTAGTTATAATCTCGTTATTACTGCCCTTGATAACTCGTTATTATTGCCCTTGATAACTCGTTATTACTGCCCTTGATAACCCGTTATTACAGCCCTTGAATACTCGTTATTACAGCCCATGAATATATCTTTTCCAGATTTTTGACTCAACAACCCTCTCGTTTTCTACACTTTTTATTCCAAACCAAGACCCACCAAAAATCACAGAGGCTCCTCTATGGGTCTAGCGTAAATCTTCAATTTATGGTGATTTTAGAGGGTCATTTACTATTTTTAACAAAAATCGAAATGTAAAGTGTTCAGATTTGGTCCCAACAAAAGCTCAGTCCATAGATCGACTTTTTCACCAAAATCCGTGGGTTTCTGGGTTTGGCCATAAAAGGACTTTTTGTAGAGGACATCAATATGAATCTTTTGACATAAAGCTCACCTTCTAATTCATCCTAGAACTTGAGATATGCTCGATTTAGTGAGCTAATTATTTTAGTCATATTTTAGGGTTTTCATGTTTGAGTTCTAAAAAATACTTTTGAGCTTATATTTGGACATAATATTGTTGTTTGAGCATGTTAACATGTAGATCTAAGTTATTCATGTAAATATAGTAAAAGATTGAGAGTTCTTACGAGGAGATCAAAGATCTAGAGTCGAAATGCAAAGAGAATGCGATAACCGAGCTTTTCCTTCGATTTCCTTCAAGAAGTAAGTGGTGGATGATGGTGGTTTAGTGTGGTGGTGGTGGATTTCGACTAGCAAGTGAGAGAGAGCAGATTTGAAAGTGAGGGGGTAAGGGAGTGGGTGTTTGAGTGAGGAAATGAAAGTGAGGTTGAGTGTGGTGTTGATGTGTTTGTTGGTTTAAGTCAACAAAAGTGGGGAGGGCATGTGGCTGGTTTTCCAGCATGTTTTTAATGGGTCCCACCCCATGTAGGAGTGTAAAACTTGTTCCCAAAGTTTCATTGAGGGTGGTGTTCGTTTAGCCGATCGTTTCATCGTCCGGTTAATTATAAAACGTATTATATTTAAGTTTTCGTATACGATTTAAAACTCGATATTTTTGGACAATAGTTTATCTTGAAATATTACTTAATAATACTTGGTAACACTTATTAAAATGTTAGTGTGATGTTCCGGTAGTGGTTCGCGGAGTCGTGTTACGATTAATAAATCGCTTAACGGTATTAAACGTTATAATTGATTGCGCGTAATCGCGTAAACTTTTATTGAAGTATTTTATTAAAATACTTGGAAATGAATTATAAAAATATAATTTTTTTAAATTTCGTTTATCGGATGCATTTTGCGCGTTTTGGTCGCGTATAACTTAATTGGTACGATACAAAATACTTATGAAATATTATCGAAATAATATTTAGAAAATCACCATGTTTATTAAATAATTTCGTATTATTTAATATTTTGAGTTCACTAACGTCCGTATTAATGTATCGGAATTCGGCCGATATAATAAAATGCACGATTAAATGTAATCACGTAATGCGTATATTTATAAAGTACACTTAATTATACATATAATTACCCTAACACAAAACTAATTATATGTATTACAAAATGATTGGGAGCTAATAACTAGTTCTAATTTGGCGGGTGCCACATTCTCCCCTTGTTAAGAGAATTTCATCCCGAAATCCAGCTCGAAGTCGGCGTGTGAGTGGAGTCTGAAAATAGATGTGGATATTTGAGTCGCATTTGGTCTTCCCGTTCCCAGGTGAATTCCGGACCACGTCGTGAATTCCACTGAACTCTGACGATAGGGATACGACTTTGCTTAAGCTGTTTGACCTCACGGTCCATGATCTCCACTAGTGTCTCGACAAAATGAAGTTTGTCGTCGATTTGAATCTCATCTAGAGGTATAATGAGTGTCTTATCAGACAGGCATTTCTTAAGGTTAGAAATGTGAAATGTGGGATGCACGCTACTGAGCTCAGGAGGTAGCTGCAATCGATATGCTACTGGACCAATCCTCTTTAGTCTCTCAAAAGGTCCGATGTATCTAGGGTTTAACTTTCCGCGTTTACCAAAACGGATAACACCTCTCCAAGGTGATACTTTGAGCAATACTCGATCCCCAACTTGGAACTCGAGATGTTTGCGTCTCACGTCAGCATAACTCTTCTAACGATCACGTGCGGCTTTCAACCGTTGTTGGATACCAACGATCTTCTCGGTGGTTTCATGAATGATGTCAGGACCAGTTAGTTGGCTGTCTCCAACTTCGGTCCAACAGATAGGCGATCGGCACTTACGACAGTACAGTGCCTCGAATGGTGCAGCTCCAATACTGGCGTGGTAGCTGTTGTTGTACGAGAATTCACATAATGGCTAATGATGTTCCCAATTTGCACCGAAGTCAACTACGTAGGCGCGTAGCATATCTTCGAGTATTTGAATTGTCCTTTCACTTTGACCATCGGTTTGAGGATGATACGCAATACTCATATCTAGACGAGTACCTAGCGATTTCGGTAACGATCTTCAAAATTGAGAAGTGAAACGACTATCTCTGTCAGAGATAATCGAGATAGGAACGCCGTGTCGGGTTACAATCTCCTTCAGATAGATTCGTGTGAGGCATTCCATTTTATCAGTTTCTCTAATAGCGAGGAAATGTGCAGATTTGGTGAGTCGATCTACGATCACCCAAATGTTATCGCAACCGCTTGATGTTCTCGGGAGTTTAGTGATGAAATCCATAGCGATTTGCTCCCATTTCCATTCAGGAATGTCCGGCTGCTGTAGCAGACCGGAGGGTTTCTGATATTCTGCTTTGACTTTTGAACATGTGAGGCACTTGCTGACATACGTGGCAATCTCTGCTTTCATGTTTGGCCACCAATATAACTCCTTGATGCCATGATACATCTTGTCCGATCCAGGATGTATAGAGTATTTGGACTTATGAGCTTCATCCATCACCAAGTCTCGAAGATTCCCAAAGCTAGGTAACCAGATTCGGTTAGCGAAGTATTTGACCCCATTAGGTTTGGTTTCAAACTGTTTCTCCATGTTGTGCAAGGCCTCATCTTTGATTTTCTCCGGTTTCAATGCTTCGAGTTGAGCAGCAAGGATTTGAATGATAAAATTATTATGAATGGTAATACTAAGGGCTCCGACTCGAAGTGGTTTTGGATGTTCTTTTCGACTTAGGGCATCGGCAACAACATTTGCCTTACCCGGGTGGTACTTGATCTCGCAGTCATAATCGGTGAGCAACTCGACCCAGCGACGTTGCCTCATATTGAGATCCTTCTGATCGAATATATGCTGGAGGCTTTTATGGTCGGTGAAGATGGTACATTTTGTGCCATACAGATAGTGTCTCCAGATTTTGAGTGCAAACACTACGACCTCACCGGACTAGTCATCGCACCTAGTAGCCTTATCCCCCATAACTATCCACCCAAATAACATTGCCAAAATCGCAGCAAACTTATTCCTTATCTTGATTTCTCTGCGTTCTCCGTACAAACCCCTGTCTTTAATTTAGTTTTTAATTTTAGTAATTAGATTAGAAAACCAACCAACCTATCAAAAGTTTTAAAAATCCCAGCTAAATTACAAAAGATAATTAATCCTCCTAGATTCCCATGCCCGTTGTAGTTTGAAGAACGACACCTGAGTCATACGTACCGCTTACTGCCCTTTAGGTCTTTAAGTTGTATTAAAACTTTGGATACCCTGCATTATAAATATAAAACACACTGCCGTGAGCCCTTGCCGGACGGTTCAACGACCGGAGTAAAATCCAACCGACCGCTGGGGTTGTGACAAGATTTTGGCGCCGCTGCCGGGGACTACAATGACCGATTTTAGGAATTTAATTATCTTAGTTATTTAGCGATCCTTTCGGAAGATCAATATCATCTGGAAGTTACCTTCTTTATCTTTAGGTTAATTAGGATAATTAGTTTAGATTAAAATTAGCTTTCCTTTCAGTAACCCTAATTTCTACCCTACGAGTTATGACAAACCGTATCACGCTCGCCTCATCAATCAAACCACTGCTAGAGGGACGAGGAGGACCGATCGTTGTGCCAACCAATGAAACCCTTGAAATTAAGCCTCACTACATAAAAATGATTAAATCTGAGTGTCACATGGTCTTTCGGTTGAGAATCCAAAAGCCCATCTCAATAAATTCATTAACCTTACCGACTCTTTCGAACTAATAGGAACCAATAGAGACCTTCTTCGACTCCATCTGTTTCCTTATTCTCTATCCTCTCGAGCCTTAACCTGGTTTTATGATTTCGAACCCAATTCAATTCATACATGGGAGGAGATGGCTACTAAGTTTCTATCTAAGTACTTCCCTCCTTCCATGCAAACCAAGCTTAAAGCCGACATTGCTAACTTCCGTCAGGAAACTAACGAATCATTAAGCAAGGCTTGGGAACAATTTAAGAATCTTATCGGAAGATGTCAAAATCATCAGTTGATTGAAACAAATCTGGTCTGCACGTTCTACAGTCGCTTAAATCCTCAGCACCAACAAACCCTCGACGCTGCTTCATCCGGAAACTTCATGCAACATACTTCAGACGAAGCTTGGAAATTGATTGAGATGATAACGATGCACCATCATGACTTGGAGCCAGATGAATCAACTGCAGAAAAATGGAATACTTCAGATCAAGCCTTGGACACCTTGAAAACTCAACTCGAATCTATCTCCAAAGTTGTCAAGGACTTGCAAGAATCTTCTAAACCCATGCAAAAGAAAAGACCCCCAAAGTTCTTCCAAACATACGGGCCAACGAAGAAATTCTTGATACCACTGGTAGAAACCCTGACCAACCCTTTCATTCTAAACCATTCGTTCAGCGGTTAACCACACTACCTTCATCCCAATCTTTAGTTCTCTCTGCTCCCACCCAATTGACTTCTCGTCTAAACAATACGAATTTCAATAACTTTATGGTTGAGCAAAATAATACAAACAAACGAATTCTTGATTTTCAAAACCAAAATGACTATTTGCTCAGAATTTCAAACGAATTAATTAAAAACATGAAGGATAATGTTAAAAGGTTGTTTTTAAAAGTTGAGGAGAAACAAAGGGAGGAAGCGATTTATAACTCTGTCTATCACTCATCCTACGAGTATGATGACATTCTTGTAGTCACTAGAGGAGGAAAAAAGACTAATAATGAGAAAACCATAGATATTCCTTCGAATGAACCTTCTACTACTGACTCAGTACAAGTTTACACCCATGTCGCTTCTCCTGAGCCAGAACCTTCAAAAGCCCCAGAAGTCTCTAAACCTGTTCGAATACCCTTCCCTGGAAGGCTTAAGAAAGAAGAAGCTCAGTTTGGAAAATATCTAGAAATATTCAAAAGCCTACACCTAAACGTTAGATTATTAGATGCTTTAGTAGAAATGCCCAGTTGTGCTAAATTCTTTAAGGTACTGATATCCAACAAAGAAAAACTTAGACAGATAGTTAACTTGCCTTTAGATGCAGAGTGCTCTCTAATTATGCAACAAGGAGTACCCCCTAAGCTTGGAGATACCGGCCGTTTCACTATTCCCTGTTATCTTCAGGATGTTCAAATAAGTAACGCCTTAGCTGACTTAGGAGCTAGTGTAAACCTCATGCTATTCTCGCTTTATAGGAAACTAGGATTAAACAAACTCTTGCCTACCCGTATGACCATCCAATTAGCAGATAGATCAGTTAAACTCCCCCGAGGAATTGCTGAAGATATTATGGTCCGTGTTGACAAATTCGTCTTCCCAGTTGATTTCATTGTTATGGATATTGAAGAGGACACCCAGGTTCCACTCATCCTTGGCAGACCTTTCCTAAACACTGCCAAGGCCGTCATTGACGTAAATGAAAAATCTTCAATTTTGATAAACTAATGAAACAACCTATGGGAGAAAATCTTGGTTTGGAAGATTCTATGCAGGAAATAATTGAAGAACACTTGGAAGAAATCCTCGCAGTAAGCAGCATCAACCCCCTTCCCAATACTGTCATCACTTCAAGAATACTCTGTGAAGAAGGCGCAGGTCTATGCTCTGCTTCCCATACATCTGGAGAGTTACTATTTCCGTTAAAGAAATCTGAGCCGCAGTTCAACTCCATCACAACTGCTCCGCTTGGATATGGCATTCCTGTCACTGTACTACGAAAGAACCCGAGTTCTGAAGTGAATCATTCGTCTCTCTCAAGGGAAGAAATTCTGAAGACTCTTGAAGACATAGAGTCAATGCTTAAAACACCTGCCTCGCAACTATCTGAAAGTTGTGAAAATCATAATCCAGAAATCACCATCAGCGAGTCTTCATCAGCTCAATTCCAGAGATTTGCAACAACTGACAAAAGAAAAGAAATAATCACTGAAGAAAATGCAATCTCTCAATCTTCCCGAGTAAAATATGAGCTGAGAAAAGATGAGCTGTCCAACAATACAGAATGGGTTGAGATAGCATCAGCCAATATTCCAGAATCACCTGCAATAGAGTCAGATTATCAAACAACATATGACGAGCTCAAAAGAGACGAAATTGCTAGGATGAAACCCTCTACTGAAGAACCACGCGAATTGGAACTAAAGGAACTCCCCTCACACCTTGAATATGCTTTTCTTGAAGGCACTTCGCACTTACCAGTTATCATATCTAAAGAATTGAAGCCCGAAGAGAAAGCAAGGCTGGTACAGGTTCTCAAGTGGCACAAGAAGGCGATTGCATGGAAAAACTCTAACATACAAGGGATTAGTCCAAACTACCGCACGCATAAAATCTTAATGGAAAACGACTTCAGACCGTCAGTTCAAAGGCAAAGGAGAGTCAACCTGAAGATTCAAGACGTGGTGAAAAAGGAGGTTATCAAACTCCTGGATGCTGGTTTGATCTACCCTATCTCGGATTCCCCATGAGTTAGCCCAGTTCAAGTCGTCCCAAAGAAAGGAGGCATGACGATTATCACTAACGAAAACAATGAATTGATTCCAACACGAAACTAAATGAAGCTAAACACAAAGATCATTTCACTCTACCTTTCATTGATCAGATGCTCGAAAGAATGTCAGGAAAGGAATTCTACTGCTTCCTTGATGGCTTCTCAGGCTATTTTCAGATACCTCTCGATCTGAAGGACCAAGAAAATACGATGTTCACTTGTCCCTATGGAACATTTGCTTACCGACGTATGCCTTTTGGTTTATGTAATGCACCTGTGACTTTTCAAAGATGTATGGTAGCAATCTTCCACGACATGATTGAACAATGCATGGAAGTGTTCATGGAGGATTTCTCAGTTTTTGTGGATTCTTTCACCACTTGTCTTTCTAACTTGGATAGGATGCTTGCTCGATGTGAAGAATCAAACCTAGTTCTAAATTGGGAGAAATGTCATTTCATGGTGAAAGAAGGCATAGTTCTTAGACACCGCATTTCAAAGTCTGGAATTGAAGTTGACAAAGCAAAAGTTGAAACGATCTCAAAACTTCCACCCCCCACTTCTGTGAAATCCATCCGAAGTTTTCTAGGTCATGCCGGACTCTACCGTCGCTTTATTAAGGATTTCTCTAAGGTCTCTCGACCTATGACTTATCTTCTCGAAAAAGATACTCCGTTCGACTTTACAGATGAATGTCTCAAAGCTTTTAACTACCTGAAGGATCGACTTGTACATGCACCAATCATGGTTGCCCTCGACTGGAGTCTTCCATTTGAAATCATGTGCGACGCCAGTGATTTCGCCGTTGGAGCTGTACTGGGATAACGGAAGGAGAAACACTTTCAACCAATATACTACGCCAACAAAATGCTCATAGATGCTCAAGAGAACTACACTACTACAGAAAAGGAGCTGCTTGCGGTAGTATTTGCTTTTGATAAATTTCGTTCCTATCTAATATTGTCCAAAACTATTGTCTACACAGATCACTCCGCTTTGAAATACCTTTTCAAGAAGCAAGATGCTAAACCGCGCCTTCTACGATGGATTCTACTCCTACAAGAATTTGATATTGAGATTAAAGATAAGAAAGGAGGAGAAAATGTCGCGGCCAATCATCTCAGCCGATTGGAAAATCCAGCAATAGAGAAGTTGCACGAAAAAGATATACAAGATCAGTTCCCCGGAGAACAACTCATGACTGTAGGAGGCTACCAACAAGGATCACAGTTCAAATACAACCCTTGTTATGCCGACTTCACCAATTATCTGGTAGGAAACATCATACCAAAAGGAATGCCAACTTCTCAGAAACGAAAATTCTTTCGCGATGTCAAGAACTATTATTGGAACGATCCTTACCTCTTTAAGGTTTGTCCCAATCAACTTATTCGAAGATGCGTCGATGGGAAGGAGGCAGAACAAATTCTACACCAGAGCCACCACGGGCCTACCGGAGGACACCTTGGCAACAAAATGACTGCACGAAAGGTTTACGACACTGGATTTTATTGGCCAACCATATTCCGAGACACTTGCGACCTGGTAGATGTTCCTAGCCCACCTCCCGCTCCTGTTTCTGCTGGTACTATGAAGCAGAGTAGAGACATGTTGGATGATCTTCCACCATTACCCTCCTCATCCCTTGTTGCTCCTATCGCTAGCTTTGATCCTGACAGCGATGATCTACTTGATGACTTTAAGTTTATTTAGTTTATTTTATTTATCTTATTTCAGTACTTAGATTTTATAACTCTTTGTTATTTTTGAGATATGACGTTGTGTTGATGTTTATTGTAGAACTTAGCTTTTTGTGGAATGGATGATCTTACACGAGACTGGTCCTCAAATCCAGCAAATCACACGCACCATTTCTACACTAATCTGGTCCTGTCCAGTTAACAGAATGAGGAGTACTTTAAACCTTTCTCTGTTTTTGATGATTCTAAGTTTTCTAAAGTTTATGTGTTATAATCTGTGCCACATCCTAACTTATCACTAAGTGTGGGATTCCAGTCCAATTAAACAATTAGGAAACATTTTCTTACATGTTCAAACTCTAAGTGTGGGATTTTAGTCGTAAAATCTCAACTCAAGAGAACATTAGGGACAATGTTCCTCTAAGTGTGGGATGGTAGGTATGGAATACCTTGGATAAACGATTTTTATGTCTACATGGCATATCTCAGAAAATGTTCCTAAAATTTTTCAAATTTTTCAAAAATATTTTTCAATAAAATAAAAATATGAGCTAAATCTTGCGATTAACTCTAAATTTTTGAGTTTTGGTATGCGTGAAAGAAATCATTTTCAAAAATATGAGTAAAATATTTCAAAAACTTAAGGAAATTAAGGTAAAAATTTCCTAAGCAAGAAACGAAAATCTAAGAGGGGCATCGCATGACTAGGCACATACAACCACCCAAATTTGCAGTGAGGTTTTGAGCCTGAAAAGCATTCATTTTTAATACTACATTGTTCATTTCTTGTGTGTGCTGATGCATGTATCTCTGAATTAGAACTTGCTCTTGACATACGCTTCGAGACCACATTGGTGTGTACCGTACGCGATATAGGTGCAATTAGATAACCTTGACATTCCTTAGGATTTGAACCCCTTTTAGCCTTCTCTTTCAAGCCCAAAACACTTCCGATACTCATTTTTAGTATCGATGATCCGCCTAGAAAACCCTGTTGAGCCTAAACCTTTCATTTCTTAAAAAACCCTAATCACAAACCCATTTTCCCAAATTCCCAAAATCTTATCTAAGAATTTCTGAGGTTATGAAAAACATCTTGAAGAATATTCAACTCAATTATCCTAATCGTTCGTGTTCTCCAAAAGGAATCAAACCTCTCCAAAAAGTGCGGGAAAATTAGCACACAAGAGAGACAAGAAACAAAAAACTGCGGGAAAATTAGCACCTGAGGAAAAGACTCGAATTGATCAAGATGAAAGAAAGGATTTCGGAAAGAGAAAAAAATAAAAGAAAATTATCCTCAGAAGTTCTATGTCAAAGGAATTCTAAAGAAGAAAAGAAAATAAAAAGAAAAAAAGAAGAAGCTAAAAGTGCTTCAAAGTATCAACCATTCAAAGGGAGATCCGATAGAAGACAAGTAGCTACTTCATCCGTTCTACAAATAAGTTTTTCATGATTCTTGGAAAGCCTAAGATAAGCAATACCCTTACAAACCCAAAAATTCCCTTATCCATACCTTTAACCCTCACAAAACATTACAACCCCTGAATGTCTTGGGATAATTAGCGTCGTTCTCACCTAAGTGGTGGAGATCCGATTCTCGATCAAGCCTATGATGATGAGTACTGCATAACTGGCTTTATGAGCAATTTCGTTTGATTTAGATTGATAGGAAACCCGATACACTATTGAGTGAATTGAGTGACCACCTTATGTGAGATCGCCTGGTCATGTAAACTCCACATCCCGAGAGTTGGAAGTATGCCTATGAAAATCGCTTCTTGTTTCCGAAAGGATCATCTTCTTTTTCCTTGTTTTCTGAAACTATCTACTCATATGAGGAAACGGTAACTAACAGGGATGCCATTACTCTCCTTAAAAACTTGTTTCAAAAATGTTTTCAAAGGGGATGATGATGATTGTTGCTTGAGGACAAGCAACGTCTAAGTGTGGGATACTTGATGTGACCCAAAAAGTCATGTTTTTAAGGACATATTTCCACACTTTTTGGACTATTCTTTGGTGAAAACATTTCAAAACCGTCATTATTTACCAAAAATCACCAAGGTACTCTAAATATAGACATTGCTATAAAAATCAGTTAAAACATCCAAATAACACGCAAACTGAGGCAAAAACAATCACCTTAAAAATATCCGTTCTTAATATCCTTATAGAGATAAAGCTTAATTCATATTTTATGATTCTATAGGAAAATCCAAGACCGGAGGTGAAAGAATCAGAAGAAACGGATGAAAGACGGAGAAGATACACAGTCTAAAAGCTCGCCGATCGTCATCCTGAACACGCAAAAGTCAAACACTTCCAAATTTGGAAAACTTAGTGTCATTAGAAGCGTAACGGAAAAACGAATCCAACGGCGCAAGAATCAAGCCAAACAGACTCCAAACGAAGAAGATATGGACGAACCAAGCAATCGAGAAGTCAGTATATAGCAAATGGAGCACCAACCCCCCCTGGCCACCTAGGTACCGTATACGGTACCGTAGGTGCCGTATACGTCCCTTAGGGTTCCGTATATGGGGGGTTTTCTCTTGGAAGGTGCCGTTTGACCCCCTTGGTCCGCTTGCCCCGTATGCTACTTTGAGGCTTGTATTCAATGCTTCAAGACTTGTACCATGGCTACCTCCCTTCTCCTATAAATAGAGGCTTCCATTTCTCATTTTCACACACCTCTCATCTCATTTCTCTCATTAGCTTAGCATTCTCTCTCTAGCACACTCTTAGGAGTTCGAGGAGAATTAGTAGGTAGTTTAGCATTCTCTCTCTAGCACTACTCTTAGGAATTAGAGGAGAATTAGTAGGTTAGATTAGAAGCTCTTAGTAGATTTTGTACGGAGTTACTCCGAGACTTCGGATACGTGAAGATTTGTCTGTATTACTCTCTTATTCGGGTTTAATACAATCTCTCGTATTTATTCCTTTAATTATGCTTTCTTATTATGCATGCTAAGGAATGAATGCTAGAATTATGCTATGCTAGACAAATCAATTTTTGCTGTGATGTATGCAATGTTAGGATAGTTATGAATTAATATGCAATTGGGGTGACACCATTATGAAACAACAGAGGTAACGTTATACGGCTTTCATTTGTATAGCGCCGGAAACATCACGAATGTGTGTAGTACGGAACGTCGAAGCTATGAAAGTCATGGGCACAATCTGTTGTGGAAATAATGATCCCAATTGTAACATGCCGTTATTCTATCTGTATGAGTTTAAACTGTTTTTGAACTTATAGGCTGAACCTCTACCCGTTTATCTGTCCAACTTATGTTGTGGTTTGTATCCTCCTCCCTAGAATTGGGCTCATTACTAGAAGTAGGATTGCCAACTATTCTGTGTATGATGATCAATGAACTCAACATGGTCGCTGTTGATGCATATTAGAGTGTCTGTCAGTTGGTCTAGTTATAGTTTTGTAATGAGAATTGAGTTTCCTGACTCCTGCGACGTTGTGCACAATGTCGCAGGTGCGACGTCAGGTTTTGGGCCTGCGACGTTGGCTATGTCGCATGGGCCTGGACCTGCGACGTTGTATGTAACGTCGCAGGATCGAGTGTTTAGTATAAAAACACTTTTTGTAATCAGTTTTAGGGTTGACGAAAAACCCTAAACGCAATTTGTCGAAAATCTCTGTAACCTAGTCAATTATAATCAATAAACAAACATTTACATTTGATTACTTGCTTCTTGTTTGTTTGATTATTTGTGTGATTGATCAATTGGTGTTTCCGCAACCAATTGATTCATATAACTTGATTCAAGATCGCTATAGAGGACTAACAACTGGTATCAGAGCCACGGGGGCTCTTTTTTGAACAATAGGATCAAGTTTTTGATTTAAACTAACGATTAATATCTTGTTTTTCGTGTGGTTTTCGTGTTCTTCTTGTTTACAGGTTAAATATTGCGTTTTCTTGGATATTTTGAAGGGTTTGTTCATTTGTTATTCGTAAAAATCGATTAGGATTTGATTTTTTACGAATTAGGGTTTTTGGGCCGCAGTTGTTTGCAACTTTGCGACGTCATGTAATTTTTGCGACCTCAACTACGACGTCGCTTGCGACATCACCGTTTTTGACCTAATTTGGTTTTTGCGACGTATTGTTGCGACATCGCGTAATTTTGCGACAACATTAGCGACGTTATACTCTACGTCGCACTTTTGATTCTTAATTGAATCCTTATCCTTTTGCGACATTACTTACTACGTCGCATAGACCTTTTGCGACGTCACACTTATTGTCGCAAGTTTCAGATCATAATCAAATTATAGATTATAAATGGCTGCTGACAAGGAAGATATCAGAGGGATTAGGGAGATGATAAAACAGGGAAATGATATTGGTTCCAACAATAAACCTCCATTATTCACTGCTGACATGGACTATGCATACTGGAGGGATAGATTTGAACAATTTGTGGATTTTCATTGTCCAGAACTGTGGGGTCCATTAAAACAAAGATATGAGGCTCCAGTGGCTGAAGGAAACTATCGTGGTGTTCCTCCAGCAAAATCTTTTAATGCGATGACACCTCAAGAAAAGAAGGACTATCAAATAGAAAGAAAAGCACACTCAGCTATCTGTATGTGCTTGACAAAGGATGTCATGAGACTGTTTAAAACTCATGACACAACCTATGACCTATGGAAGGCTATAGAGACTAGATGCGGGGGAAATGAGAAGTACAAGGAGGCTAAGTTGGAACTGATTAAGAAGCAGTACGATTTGTTTGACTCCTTACCCAATGAGACAACCTCTGAGCTGTTTACCCGGTACTCACAATTGGTGAGTGAATTAAATGAAGGTGGATATAATCTCACTGCACTTGAGATAAATAAGAAATTATTAGATGTTTTACCAAGTGCATGGGATGTGAAAGTCCAATTCTTGAAGGAAAATCAAGAATTAGCTGGGATGACTTTGGATCAACTTATAGGAATTCTTCAATCTCATGCTATGGAGTTGAAGAAGAAGGAGTGCAAGTCGAATGGATTTGTACAAAATCCCTCACTTTACGGAAGCCAAGTTAACTCTGGTAAGAGTTATGGAGGAATGGCATTCATTTCGGATACCAATTCTCCATCTTATTCAACCGGGGCTTCACATGCAGCATATGTTTCCGGTACAACCTGCACAACTCAAGGAACACAACAGCAGGCTTCAGCATCACCAGCTATCCAAGAGCAAGCTGCGATTTATACAGCTTTTCTCAGCTCTTACAAAGATTTGGTTACTCAACCAAATACTACTTTGGAAATGACTAAAGAAGATTATAGTCAGCTGGATGATGATGACTTGGAACAAATGGATTTAACCTGGAACATAGCTATGATTTCAAGGAGGGTTCAGAAGTTCTTGCAGAGGACGGGACGGAAGAGCTTGGAAGGCAATGGGAAGACTGGGTTTGGGTTCGATAAAAGCAAGGTTCGATGTTACAACTGTCAGAACCTTGGTCAATTTGCAAGGGAATGTGAGAAACCCAAGTTGCCATCGTCGGGACTTACTAAGCCAGATCCGCCCAAGGCAAATGAGAAAGAAAAAGCTAAATCGTTGGTTGTGGATAATGCTTTGATCGTCTTTGAGCCAACTGCTTCTGACTGGAGTGTTCAGGCTGCTCAGTTTCAATGCCTGATGGCTCACATTACTCCTGAGGTACCAAATGAACCTAATGAGCCTTTTAATTGTGTTTCGTGTATTAAATTGACTGAATCCCTTGAGGCCTATCAGAAAGACAATTTAGATTTACGGGACAAGATGGTTAAACTTACTGAATCTAATAAGTTTTTGCTAGATAATGAAAAACTTTATGAACAACATCTTGAGGCTCACAAATTAGATACCCAAACCTTTAAAGCAAAGGTCTTTAGCCAACAAGATGCAATTAAGAGTTATCTTACTGAAATTGAATTGTTGACTAAAGAACTATCTGATTTGAAAAATGAGTTTGAAAATCATAAAAGCAAAATCTTAGGTTCGACGTCCGCAACTCTAGTCTTTAATGAGATCGTTAGTAAGCAAGGGACAAGTGGCAAAAAGAAGGAAGGTCTTGGTTATAACCAAGTACCTCCACCTTCTCATGCTGAATATTGTCCTCCGCTTGTTAAAGAAGGCCTTGAGGAGATCTCTGTTGATTATACAAAACTCTATGGAATCAAGGCCAAAGAAGCCAAGCAAAACAAACTAACAAAGGAGAAAACCAAAAGGCAAGAGTATCCTTTGCCTCAGTTTGTTAAGGCTGAAAGTAAGTCTCCAGTTCATACTGATGAGATTGTTGAGATAGAGGATATTACTGATCAGGAATATCCTGAGTTTAAAAAGGTTGAGGCTAAACCTGAAACAGAAATTTTAAAAGTTGAACCTGTAACAAAGGTTCAAACTAAAAAGGAAAATAAAGTTTTAAATGTGAAACCTCAAACTCAACGGTCACCTGCAAAAGTTTTACAACGAAAGGTGACAAATGAAAAGGTTTCTTTTGATAAAACTTCAGCCTCAACCTCTAAGCCAAAACAAGCATTCTCTAAAATGTGTACGAAATGTTCATGTTCTAGAAATGCTTCACCACCTCCTGCAGTAAATCCCCCACCTCAACAGTTTATAGAGACTCGTTCTTGTTTCTACTGCAAGAGACAAGGACATTTGATCCGTGACTGTCCCAAACTTTCTCATCAGCGTTATGAGAGAGATATGCCTAGGACATCATTCTACAGAAATTCTTTTTCAAAATCACCTCCTAGGCATCACTCAAACTCTCCTAAGCCTGCTGAGAAATTAAATAATGTTGGGCAAAATTCTTTGTCAAAACCAAAGCCCGACATTACTTCCAAGCCAAATTCTGAACCATCAAAGATTTGGAAAATAAAAGAGTCTACTGAGGACTCAAATGTCATCAATAATAACATATCAGATACAAAATCTGATTTGTTTAAAAATAAAGTTTTATCTGATGTGCTTATTGTTGATGACTATGGTCGACCAAAGTCTGTAAAGGCTTGGGTCACAGTTTCTCACTAATCTCCTCATTTTTATGTGTTGCAGCAATCTAAACGTGTGAAAGACAGCGAATGGTTTATGGACAGTGGCTGCTCGTGACACATGACGGGTGATGTGTCTCTCCTAGTGGATATTAAACCATACGCAGGAGGACATGTTGCTTTTGCTGGAGATACAGGGGGAACAATTTCGGGTAGAGGGACGCTAACTAATGGAAAGGTTAGCTTTGAAAACGTGAATTATGTAGCTGAGCTGCATCACAACTTGCTGAGTGTTTCACAAGTGTGTGATAAGGATTACACCACTGCATTCACTAAGACTGAGTGTGTCATCTTGAAGCCGGGGTATGTCATTCCTGAGGAATGGGTGCTAATGCGTGCACCTAGAAGAAATGACACATATGTGATGAATATGCGAACAGTGGAGACTACAAGTGAATTCACTTGTCTACTCTCCAAGGCTTCAGAAAAGGAATCACTCCTTTGGCACAGACGAATGGGACATATTCATTTCCGGAAAATGAATTTTCTGATTAATAACGATTTAGTTAGTGGAGTTCCGAAACAGTCCTTCGCTTTGAAGGATGACTGTGTTTCTTGCCACAAGGGCAAACTCCATAAGAAGTCCCATAAGTCTAAGGTTGTGAATTCAATAGACGCTCCGTTGGGATTACTGCATATGGACCTTTTTGGTCCGGTTTCTACGAAGAGCATTGGTGGTCGCTCTTACTGTTTGGTAGTGACGGATGACTACTCACGGTTTTCGTGGGTATACTTTCTCGCAACGAAGGATGAAACTGTGGGAATTTTGGTCTACTTGTTGGCTAAGTTGGCAAATTTGTGCAACTTAAAGGTGAAGAGACTGCGAAGCGACAATGGAACCGAATTCAAGAACTCAACTCTCAAATTATTCTGTGCTTCTAGGGGTATTGATCATCAATTCAGTGCTCCGAGAACTCCTCAACAGAATGGAGTTGCAGAACGGAAGAATAGGACCATCATTGAAACTGCTCGCACTATGCTAGCAGATTCCAAGCTGCCTATTATCTTCTAGGCCGAGGCAGTTAATACTGCCTGTTATGTTTTGAATTGGGTGCTCTCGGTTAAGAAGAAGAACAAAACGTGTTATGAGCTATTCAATAACCGTAAGCCGAATTTGCAGTTTCTGGAGCCATTTGGGTGTCCTTGTTTGATAATGATTACCAAAGAACGTGTCTCTAAGTTTGGTGATAAAGCCGTTGAAGGGATTTTTCTTGGATATTCGGTCAACTCTCCAAACAAACGAGTATACAACAAATCAACAAACGAGATAGAGGAACACTTTGAGGTTAAATGCTTAAGGTATACGGAACCACCTCAAGGAATGGGTCCGTATTGGTTCGTCAATTATGGGAAACTCTTCAGTTCTTTCAATGTTCCAGAGGACGACGAAACAGAATAGTTAATTACAATGCTTCATGGACTCGATGTTTTTCAACAAACATCCGATTCTCTTCCTATTACATCCAATCCAATTCCCGATACGACATCCACTCCCACACCTACTCCAACACAACAAATGCCTGCACCTACATCCACTACTTCTACTGCATCTGTACCTACGCCCACACCACCAACTACTGCCATCCCTTCTTCTTCAAACACTGTCAACGCCGAGGATCTTCCACATGATCCAGATATGCCTCTCTTAGAGGATGAAGAAGACATGGATTACTCTCGTTTCTTCACAAATGAAGAGAACGAAGATGCTTTTGCCACTGAAGGTGATTTGAACAACTTGGAATTAAATCTTGTGCCAGATGCTATTCTAGTCACCCGGATACATCGGAATCACCCAGTTGAAAACATAATTGGTGATCCTCATTCTACTGTTCAAACGAGAAATCAGGCAAAGCAATCTGCTGAAGATAAGTATACTTCAGCTGATCAGGTTTTGGGATTTATGGCAACCGTCAATTCATGCCATCTTTCCCAAACCGAACCGAAGAAAGTCTCGGAGCCCTTACAAGATCCATCCTGGGTCGAGGCCATGCAAGATGAACTGCAGCAATTTCACAAGCTGCAGGTGTGGAACCTAGTACCATTACCCAAGGTTGCTGATCCAAAAGGCACTAGATGGGTATATCGAGTAAAGAAGGATTATCGAGGGGTCTTTACAAGGAACAAAGCTCGACTAGTTGTTCAAGGGTATACTCAAGTTGAAGGACTAGATTATGATGAGGTTTTTGCCCCTGTCGCCAGATTGGAGTCCGTTCGTATCTTTTTGGCCTTTGCATCATTTAAAGGGATTCGTGTCAAGCAACTTGACGTCAAAAGTGCATTCCTTTATGGTCAAATTGATACGGAAGTATATGTTCAACAGCCTCCGGGTTTTGAAGATTCGGTGAATCCAAATTATGTCTACAAACTAAATAAGGCATTGTATGGACTTCATCAATCTCCTCGCCTATGGTATTAGAGGCTTGCTACTCATCTGGTGGACAATGGTTTTACTCGGGGCAACATCGAAAGTACTCTCTTCACCAAAGGGAAAGGGGATGATTTTCTACTAGTTCAGGTGTACGTGGATGATATTATTTTTGGGTCGTTGAATGAGGCTCTCTGTAACGAATTTGAAGAGGTCATGAAGTCAGCTTTCGAGATGAGTGCAATGGGAGATCTCACTTTCTTCCTAGGTGTG